>PNEQ01057786.1:5380-17490 GCA_003012365.1 Medauroidea extradentata | reverse complement strand
TATATATATATATATATATATATATATATATATATATATATATATATATATATATATATATATATATATATATATATATATATATACACAAGTTTAGCTGGGTGGTTAGGGGCGTGGATTTGTGTGTACAGATCAAAATCTTGGACGAGGCACTAATTTTTTTAAATTTATTATTTTCGTTTTTTTTTTCTGCACAACATGCCCTACACCTGAGAAAAATAATTTCTATCTGTTATTAAAGTAAGTATAAGTGCGGTAATGTATTCACATACACTGCTGCCTTCGCACTGCGATGTTTGTGTGGTGTTAAGTAAAAACTGTGTTTCGTTGCTTTTTGAAGAACTATTACTATAAAGAACACATATCATATTGGTTTGCAGAAACAACTAACGAAAACAAACCTCTCAGCTAACGTAGGCCTAATTAATGTTTTACTAGTCATTACTGTTGTTACAGATACACATATTAATAATTAATAATAAAATGTAAGGTAATAGGATATGATATAATATGGAGTAATACAATGAAAAAAATATTAAATAATTTGTGCAGTAGCGAAAATTTGAACTAGAAAATAATTGGACTTCTTGTTACATGCAACTGTGCAGGAACTCGTCCAACACAGTTCTTGGCAGCTACATATTTACTACCAAAATATCAAACCTCTTTTTGCTTGTAAACGTGGAATATATGATATTATTACTACATTGCAACAAACGTTCCCGAATACCACACAACCTTAGCGTGGATAGAACGTAGGTACTCGCTGCGAGCTGCCTGCCGATGTTCCACGTTCCTAGGTATGCCCATACCATTTGGTTATGAAAGCATTTACACTTATGCAAATATTCAAACCTCATCCATGGACACCCTTTATCAAAATATGTCCATGTACCGCCCTCATTGCATGCTGTTTCGACTGTATTTGCTTGTCTCGACAGCTCTACAGCGTCGTTACGTAACGAGAGCTGGTAACGACATCGAATGTGACGTCGCCCACAATCTTAGATTACGGGACGGTCGAGAGCAAAGGAAAGTCGAAAGTAGCGACATATGTTATCGTAACGACAAACTTACAACAAGCTCCCATCCCTGGCCCTAGGTGGGCAGCCCCTGTGTCAGAACATACTAATCTATACTCCTCTGTATTATGAGGAACTGACAGGAGGTGAACAGTGTGCATACAGACTGTAGATGCAGAGGGACGGGAATTGTCTTATTCCAGAGTCGAGATCGAGGATGTCAGGTTCTGTCCCCCCAGCGGTCAGTCTTCATCACGCGTGGCAAATGCGAGGTGCGTGCATTTGGTTCCATTAAGACTTCGCGCCTCATCTCAATTAGGTGCGACTTTGAGTGGCCAGCCCTTCTCTGGATTTGGCCCCTTGTGATTTATTGTGGAGTTATTTGAAATCTCGCGTTTACGTCAACCATCCAAATTACCAACATACCTGCTGCTATGCTAGTATGTGTCATTAGAAACGCCAGTGTATGGACAATTGGGTTGGGGGGGGGGGGCGTCACATACCTGATTTTATTTTGAAAAATGTGTAAAACCAAATGAAAACATACAAACTATTTAAATACGAATTCATAATACAATTTCTGGCATAATTTAAATGTAACAGTTCACAACATGTCTATAACTTGACATAATTTGACAATCGTCTAGACAGATAATATATTCTGATACTTGTGACTACGTGTGACATATTTGGCATCGAACAACGAACTAATGACACGTTGGATAGTATTGAAGCATACTAACACAATGTCTCAGTGAACTATGCAGTTCGTGGCGGACAATGGATGAGCGCCTTGATGTCGGTTAGACAGCAGAGTCAGTAGGAAGCTACATCGAGTTCATCTGGCCTTACTTCACAGTTCTTGTACTTACACGCAACTACATTCAGTAACAACCTGTCGCTGTTACAATAATTACTTCAACTATTATTAATGTACAACTAAACGCAGTAACAGCCAGTGTGTTTCTAAGTTTGACGTTTTTAGTGCTTGCTCTATCCCGAACGTCCAATAAAAGGGCAATGTAGCACTACATTGTATTATAATGTAATAGTTTATTGTGAAGTAAAGTTTACCAGCCCAGCCATGAGGGTACGTGCTGACAACGTAGCTATCGTGTGACGGAGCCTGGTAGCACACTTCTTGCCTGGCGGGAACACGAAGAGAAGAACTCGGCGGGAGGCGAAGTAGAGAGAGAGAGAGAGAGAGAGAGAGAGAGAGAGAGAGAGAGACGAACCACTCCTCACCAAGGTCGCGGCCGGCACGCGGGAAAGTTACAACAAACCTGTTTGCTAGCACGAAGAAGAGGACAGGACCATCCGCACAGGCCGAACTCACCTCTCAACTACTTCACGACAATATTTACTTGCAATTTGCAAACATCTAGGCTAGGATTGTTCACAGACACAGTCTGCACAACGTCAACAAGTGACTTAAACTATTCTTCAGTAAACAGTCGCCAATCCTGTCTTTACTGGATACGTCCAAAATAGAACAAATGGAAAACGTAATTTATCTGGTAAATATGAGCCTGACGACCGTCTGCCAACTGAGTATAAACCTTGTCACAGATTCATGTGATACAGTGCATACCGCTGCATTATAGAAGGTACGGCGCTAGATAGTATTCGACGATGTCTTAGCCACTGCCAGGAGCGCTATTGTCCAGTGACGAGATAAGTGAACATCAGCTAAGTATATACAGAATGTTTGACGGCCAATATTTCGTAGACGGGGGAAAGATAGGAATGTGCGGTTTGCAGTACTGAAGTTAACTAAGTTCAATATGTGCGCCATTTGTTGCACGCAGGACATGTAGTAGATAAGCCAGTCTTGGGCCGGCGTCTCCTATGCCATATCCTTCACAAAGCCCCATAGGAAGATATTCGTGTGTGAACACGTGGCGTGGTCTACACAACCGTGTGGTTGGCGAAGCTTCCATAACCTCGACATGCTGGAACAGTTAGCATTCCCACAGATGGAAGATCTGCAACCTGACATCATGCTACAGCATCTCGCTGGCCTTCATAGTTATGTCGGCTTTGGACAACTAATTCCCAGGTCGCTGGAATGGCAGCAGGAGGACCCATTTCCTGCACCCCGTCTACTGCCATTACCCCGCTGAATTTCTTCTTAGGGCTTTGTGAAGGATGTGGTCTACGAGACGCCAGTCTTTAAAAAAATTAATAAAAATAAAAACTCATTCTACTTTTTTTTTTTTTCAAAAAATTTTTTTTCTCCAAAAAACTATATCCTAGCACTATCAAATTGTATCTACTCCAACTATTTTTTTTTATTTAATTCAGAGAAGAGATTTGATGGTTGTAGAATTTTAAGCTTTTTTCTTAACAATTTTTCATACAATATAATTTTTTTGTGTGTTCAAAATTTATGGACTAGTTTAACACGAATAAAAACACCATCCGAAAATGGGGTGACAGTATAAAAAATATTACCAGTTTTTTTTTTTTTTTAAGGAAATCGAAGAGCTCTAAAAATTTTAATTAAATTTAAGAAAATTAAATATAATTTAGAAAACGAGTTTTTATTTTTTAAAAAATTTAATGACAATTTTTTTATAAATAGCCTACAGACAAAAAACTCGAGATATACTAAACAGGAAAAAAATAATTTACAAAATTTCCGACAATAGACAAACCATATTTAATAAATAAAGCTAACATAGACAAAATTTGGCCATCGAGTTTTATTAGAAATGTATTTTTACCTTAAATTTATGTTAAAAATTTAATAAAGTTTTAGATGACTATCAGTATAGCTATAAATATTACATATGAAAGAATGAAAAACTGTGGCCCGAGAAAGCAATTTCGTTCAATTAGATTCGAGAAAAATGTGATTAAATTCATTAATATTTCGAATATACTTACTATATTTTAATAAAGTTATTTTTTCAATGCAATAAAATTAAAAAATTAAGAAAAAAATAATTATCATTTTGAAAAGAAGTTTTTATTTTTTAAAAATTTAATGAAAATTTTTTTGTTATAAGTAAGGACAAAAAAATTTGAGAAATAAAAATGGAGAACTCTTCAGATGACGTGAAATGTGAAACTTGTAATATTTATACAGACCAAAAATATAAAGTCATTTCAAAAGTAGAATTCATAAAGGTATTCAACCATTATCCAATGAAAAAATACAAGAGGAAAAAATTCAATGTAATATTTGTGAAAATTATTTTAAAGCTTCTCATAAAGAAAAACATTTAACACTAAAAAAAAAAAAATACATATTAGTTAATGCAAACACTGATATATTAACCATAATAAAAATATTTAAAAAGTATAATTCAAAAAGACCTTCGCCATTAACTAAAAATAATTTAAAAAATAAACCAAAAAATGAATTAAAACATAAACCAAAACCTTAATGTGGAAATGTTACGGTAAAATGTGAAAGTTGTGGAGTTACTTATAATCAATTATATAAAAAAAGCTCGCAAAGCATGTCAAAACCATACAGAAACAGCAAATAAAATAAAAAATATTGATACAGTAAACGATAGTTACGAAAAATACAAAAAAAAAACAGCAATTGAAAATAGATTAAAAACGTATTCTATTGATAGCATAACTGGTGAAATAGATCCAACAATATACAATGATATAACACGAATTGTAATAAACAAAATAGTGAAGCCACTAGAGAAACATAATGGATTAAAAGTAAACTTAAAACTTCACGCTCAATATTCAAGGGACATGATTTTAAGAGAACATCATGACACTTCTTTTGTAACTAAAAACAAAATTATTTTAAAAACAACTGATTCAGAAGATCAAGTGTTACTTCTAAAATTTTAGCTAAAATGGAAAAATTTGAAAAAGAAGGATCAAATTGGACACTAGACGAAATTCTGAAAGAATAAATAAATATAATCCATTAAAAGGAGATTCTTATGTTGATTTACCAACAAAAATTAAACAAGAAAGAGCATCTATGTTAAAAATAATGATCAAAAATGCTTCTTGTGGTCTATTATCAACTCTTCACCCTGATGAAATTCTCCCCGATAGTATTAATCATTATAAAATAAACGGAAATGAATTTAACACTGCTTTTTAAGGTTTAGAATTTCCAATGCAATTACACAAAATTCATTTATTTGTAAAGAAAACTAATTTTTATATAAACGTTTATGCATACAAAAAGAAAGAAGAAGAAAATAAATATAATGCAGTTCAAAACTTGCTTGAGCTGGCACTGATTACATAATGTATCCACTATTACGAAAACGGAAACTGATAGACATATTAATCTGAAAACAATGATCATTATTGTTGGCTAAAAGATCTTTCTAGACTCATCGGGTCTCAACTTTCAAAAAACACTATTAAATATATCTTTGTGATAGATGTTTACAATATTTTCCTTCTGAAGATAAATTAAATAAGCATGATAAGACTGTAGGGAACACAATGGTGTCCAGATAGTTCTCAAATGAAAAAATAATACATTAGGTTGTAATCCAGACCCAAAATTTATAAACAAATATTAATCGATCGGAAAATATGGAGTTCTAACAAAAGAACATATTGATTTTGGTTTATATAAAGAAATATTGCAAGAAAGGTACAATTTAAAAGATCAACAAATCAATAACGCTGAACCAAAATATAAATGTTTGTCTTATACAAATAATTATAAAAAACATGAACCAATAAGTTTTTGTTATTATATGGAATATGAAAATAACTATTACAAACCTCCAGTATTATACAAAGCGGCTAATGCATCTAGTGTTTTTGTAGAAATTTTAATTGAAGAAGCGAAAAATATATAAAATTATACGAAAATGTAGTACAGACGACTCCACTAACTAATAAAGAACAAAATTGATATTTGGCAGCAACAAACTGTCATATTTGTGAAAAATTATATACCACTAAAAAGGTGAAATAGTAAAAAATTCAGTAATGGATCACGATCATTTAACTGGAAAATTTAGAGGAACAGCACACTCAAAATGTAATTTAAATTATCAAAATCCAAATTTTGAACCTATTTGCATTCACATTTGATCTGGGCATGATACACATTAATTTATATAAAAAAATTGGGAATTACGAAAATTGAAACAAAATTGATTTAATGTCAAATAACTAGGAAAAAATATATTTATTTTAGAAAACACGTAAAAGGATTACATTTATGATTTATTGTGTCATTTAAATGTATGGATTCTAGTTTAGATTCACTATCTAAAAATCTTACTAAAAAACAATTTCGAGTAACTTCAAAATATTTTTTTCAGAAGATCATTTGGCAAAGCCAAATCAAGTACAAACAGGGTGCGACCAACTTTAGTTATGAAAGAAATGTATTTACCCATGCGATTATATGGACTGTGAAGAAACATGCACTGAAACAGAACCACCATCTAAAGACAATGTTTACAATAATTCAAATAAAACTGATAATTCTGATGAATATTATAAATTTGCACAAAAAGTTATGAAAACATTCAATATTAAAATCTAGGCGAATATACAGAATCATACAACAAAGTTTACATTTTATTGTAAGCTGATGTATTGGAAAATGTTAGAAATGTTTGTATTATAACATGTAAATTAGACCCGTTTGGTAGTTTACAGGCCCGCTTGGGATGCGATGTTAAAACACACAACAATTAAACAAGAATTATTAACATATTATGACAAAATATTAATGAACGAAAAATGTATTAGAGATCAAATATCCCAATGCTCTTGAACATATACTAAAGCAAATAATAAATAGGCCTATGTGAAAAACTATGCTCCTAAAATTGAAGATATTTGACTTTGTCAAATTAAGCAACCATAGGGTTCGATTCACATTTAGAATATTTAGATGAAAATAATTTATATAGTTGGGCAATGAATCAATAACCCTATGCTGAATTTAAATGAGTAGGCCTAAATTTTAAACTCGATAATACATATTATTGGAATAATTATATATTAAGTTTAAGGAATAATTCAAATATTGATTGTATTTAGGAAGCAGATTTAGAATTCTGAAAGAATTACATGATTTACATAAATATATACCATTAGCTACTGAAGACTTAAACTATTAACTACTTTACATCTTATATAATATAAAAATGAATCGCAAAATGTGTTGGTAAGCGCATAACTCAACAACGCCTCGACCAATTTGGCCAATTCCTTTTTTTTTTTTTTTTTATGTTCGTTGAAGTTCAAAGATGGTTTTTACGGCGAGAAAAATTCGAATAATTGTCGGAAAAAAAACCCTAAAAACCGTAGAGTGAATTTGAGCTTTATTGCTATTGTTGTTTAAACAATGTAGGTATGTTCCTGTGATCGAGGCCTTAAGCATTCACTCAGGTATTGTATAAAGTTTGGGATGTGGGAGGGGTGGGGTTACGGGTTCGTATCCCGTGCAAGACTTTGCGATGGGAATTACATGACATCATACAAGCGTATTGCGCGCGCTCTTTACACTGTTATTGAGTACGCTAGCTGTTAAATGCCGGGCAGCTGTTTTGCGGTGGAAGCCGCAGCCGGGCAGCTGTTTTATAGAGAAATAAAGATGAATTAAATAAAGAAGTCCTGCAATTAAAGTACGCTTAGCGCAGTGGACTGGACAAATCTGTTTGTATTTGATGTTTTAAAGATAAACAGTGAATATAGTATAATATACAATATAGTATCACCATCAATTAACACGTAACTAAAAGTTAGTTACTCTTTTCTATATTACACGCGGGCGAAGCCGCAAAGGGACAGCTAGTGATAAATAAAAATATGTACTACATTATATACATCCTAAACAATCATATTTAATGAAATTATATAATGATTAAAGCAAAAAAATTAGAAAAATCATCAAAAATAAATATTAAGTAGGTATTTATAAATTAATGAATAATTCAGTTTTTGGAAAAACTATGGAAAATATTAGAAATAGAGTTGATGTTCGATTATGTAGAAATGTTAAAACAAGTTAATAAATTAATTTCAAAACCAAATTTTAAAACTCGAACTATATTTACTAAATCTTTACCTGCAATACATATGCATAAAACAAAATTACGGTTTAATAAACCAATATCTGTTGAAAAGAATATACTAGATTTATCGAAAACTCTAATGTAAGATTTTCACTATAACATTATGAAACCAAAATATAGATATAATATTGAATTATGTTATACGGATACTGATTCATTTATTTATTATATACCGGTACTAAAAACAAATAATTTTTATGAAGACATGAAAGAATTGATCCAACCTTTCGAAACTTCAGATTATGAAAAATACAATATGTATAGTATCCCACATATAAACAAAAAGGTTATTTTCAAAATTAAATATGAAAATAATGTAAAAATAATGGAAGAAATTATTGAATTAAAATCAAAAATGTATGCTACGAATGTTGAAAATTGTATCGAAAAAAGAGGAAAAGGCGTTAAAAAAGTCATAGTTAAAAATAAAATTACATTCGATAATTATAAAAATTGTTAATTCAAAAATTTATTTCATAGACTCTAGAAAAACAGCATTAAATGCTGAAGATGATAAAAGAGTAATGTTCTTAAAGATGGTATTAATACACTGCTATGGGGCATTGCATAATTAAAAAGAAATAAAAAAAATCATATATATATTTATTTATATAATTAAATTATTCAATGCCTGTTGAAGCAGGCTTTGAACTCTGTTCAAATTATGGTTGCAATATTAATGATGGTAACTCCTACATAAAGAGAACATGGAACATTACCAGTAATAAAATATTTAAATAATGTTGGATACATGAAAATATAAGAACATACATTCCACGTAAACTCATCTATTGTTTCAAGAATACCACAACACTCATACTTGTGAAATAAATAAGGAAACATCAGCATTAATTAGAGTCCTTAGGTGTGGTGTATCAGATAAAGTATTTGACTTTTCTACTACCAACACTAAATAGACAATAACAACTATTAAATGGTATTATGCATTGACTAATTCGCAAATACTTAATTTAACTCATGCAGCATTTCAAATGTGGGCTAAACATACTGATATTGTTTTTAAACATTACATTAAAAATCCTCATAATAATATCAAACAAAATAAGAATACACACATTTCAAAAGTTATAAAAATACCGCTCCAACAGTTTAGAATTTTTCTAAAATCGGGCAATTCGCCCGTTAAAATTCATATTGATGCTGAAGAAAACTAGTATTTTAATTACAACGACAAATCAGATAAAAATACAATTATTTTAGAGTGTTATTAAATGAAATTGGACACACTTTAGGAATACATCATTCCAATGTTTACAAGTCTGTTATGTATCCAATGTATTCCCAAGATCGAATAGAATTAAAAACTACATATATTTTTGCTACACAAAGTTTCCATGGTAGGCCACCTACTCAGAATATATTACCCACAACTTTACCCCCACCAGTCCAAAAACCAAGCATATCAACCCCTACAAAAAAAACTGATTTGTGTGATTTAAAAAATAACAAGACATATTTGATAGTTGATCAAATTATGTATATTTTTACAAAAAACATGGGACTTAGTAGATAGGATAATAAACCACAGTGTATTACTAACGGGCTCTATTTTTTTAATTTTGAAAACTTTACACAGATTTATCAGACACCTTCTGAAGAAATTGTAATGTTTATAGATTCGGATGTGTATGTAACTGAATATCCAAATTTGCAACTGGTGTATGATTATTCGAAAAACAATTTATGATGTAGGTGTGCCACTAAATTAGAAAAAAAACTGAAGTAAACACATATTTTGGTCGTACTACTATATTTTACAATGAAGATTATTCTATTGAACTGGATGAATGTTCATTAGATCTACAAATTTTGAATTAATTTAAAATTATAGGTTTACCACAAGAGGTAGATACAGCTATTAGATACACTAACAGATTATGGTATTGTTTTAAAAACACAACTTACTATGAATGTAGTGAATTTACAAAGACACTAACTGAAGCTGGTAAATTTATCTTTCGTCATTTAATATGAAATGTCAAACACAGTCTATGTCATACTCCGACATTGTAAACAGACTCAAAAAATTAGCGACACAAATGGAAAAAAAATGTATGTAAAATAAAATTTTAGAAATATTGATAACTAATGAAATGTTGTGTTTTATTCATTATTATATTTCAGGTGCTACGTTTATAGCTCCTGAAAATTATACTATGTTTTTAAGAATTAAAAAAAAATTAGAAAATATTACACACTAACTAACTTCTGTGATTCTTTCTCTTTGAATGTCATTTAAGGTTTCTTTGGTTAATTAACACTACATTACATATTGTAGTTGCGATTGGTTTATTACAAGCTTCACATTAGTTTTATCTTTAACAATAGAAGTTTCTAGGTAAGAACAAGCAATTACCATATAATGGTCTTTCAGAAAGAAATTTATTTGAGTTGAAATAAATTTCATTATTACGATACGAATTATCTAATTTACTCTAGAATTTCTAAAATATTTGTAAGAAATATACATTTTTCAGATATATTATGTCTGAATTCCAATTCTCTTTTGGAAAACACATCATGTCTACCATTTTAAATCGAAATATTTCTAACACTACAGTGATCAAACATCGAAGCATGTATATATTGTTCTGGGTGTTCTGTTCTGTTTAGTTGAAAGCCAACAATTACATAACCTGGCATATAGTACTGATTCGAACTAAACCAATCTCTTCTATCAAACTGAAGCGAATTTGTACCAGTTGGTACAGTTTTTTCAATACATTGCCAGTAACTAAAACTAATTGAAATTTTCCGATTTTTGTAAAGTTTAGCCTTAATTCCATCTCCATAATTAGCTACGTATTCAATGATTGGTCACAATATTTCCATTTTTTTCAATAATAATTTTACCAGCAGCTGGAACATTGTCAACAGATCCATCATATTTTAATTTAGGTTGTCTGTAAACAGGATTATCATAGTTAGAATTGTGTATGAATGTAAATTTTGTAACCACCTTTCCAATAAATGTCAAAACAATCTCTGATAAATTCAAATAAATATTTCAATGGATAGATAATTTAATTACGTTTATATGATCTAAAAAAATTATAAAGAAAATTTATCTACTCCACGATCTTTTTCTACCATATCTAATTGAAATCTGATGATTCTAATGCCGATGCAAGTACGCCTAATGCATGCACCATAGTTGAAGATATCCCAGGTTATCAATTCATCCAATAATATTTCCACGCTTATAAATTTACATTTTTAAAAAATGGAACAAAAAAAAATATCGCAAAGATCTATAGTTGAATCTTTGTTATAAGTATCGTTTTGGCGTCTGTGTTGCAGTCAAAATATTGTTCATGTACATAAGCTTCGTTCGAATTCGTTTAAATTATTTTTAGTTTAATCAGTTGGTGGAAATGTTTGACGCTCGTTAACTTTCACGATCCGAAAAAAAATATACCTAACAAAATTATGCACTTTTTTAAATTCAAATTTACAAATTGTGTGTCGCCACAGTTTTGCATCATACGTAATTTTCATATGGTTTATGTAATGGACACGGGTGTACAGACTGGAAAATCAGGAGACAGCTTGTCTCCCATTGGCTGAGCACGATAAGGGGCTTTACCCTACATAAACCCATAGTTTTTCCAGTGTCCTCATAAGTCGCACTCGTGTTCCTGAACCCTGCGTGTCTACCTGATGACGGGAACAGATTCCAGTTCCCGAAACGTCGTTAATGCCGTCTGTCTGGAAAACTACCGTTTTGTTTCGTCTCATCGTTGTGCCGTTTATTGTATTTCTGTTCGTGTCCGATATCTACTGTGTTTTTGTTTCGTCTCATCGTTGTGTCGTTTATTGTATTTCTGTTCGTGTCCGATATCTACTGTGTTTTTGTTTCGTCTCATCGTTGTGTCGTTTATTGTATTTCTGTTCGTGTCCAATATCTACTGTGTTTTTGTTTCGTCTCATCGTTGTGTCGTTTATTGTATTTCTGTTCGTGTCCGATATCTACTGTGTTTTTGTTTCGTCTCATCGTTGTGTCGTTTATTGTATTTCTGTTCGT
>PNEQ01057785.1:0-18972 GCA_003012365.1 Medauroidea extradentata | reverse complement strand
TGAGAGTATTCCTGAAAGTAGTGTAGTACCTTGAGTGCCCTGTTTGATCTGCCATTAGTAGCGTGAGTTGCGACTGTGGGTGTGGGGGTAACAAGGATACTTGGCTTTATCAGGCCCGTTGCGGTTGGCGACCCGCTTGAGTGATACGATACATGCCTTTGCTTATTTAGTAATAAATTGTGTCGTGAAACGGGCACAAGGCAAATGCTACTTCTGATTCTGATGTTAATTTGAATCAGACCACCAGAGGCATCTCCTCTAGCTATAAATTAGTATGCAGATCTGTTTAAAAGATATTATTCTTTACTATCAGAATGTAAGGGGTCTACAGACAAAAAGCCTACAATTTGAGGAAAACAGTTTAGTATCTAATTTCCGTATTATCCGTTTAACGGAAACTTGGCTAAATTCTAATAGCCTTGATTCCCATTACATCCCTGATTATATTACCATGTATTTCCCTGTGATCGGAAATATCACTAGACTATTTCTAGGGGAGGTGGTGCTGACTGCTATTTATCACCAAGCTGTCTTGAAACTATATTTTCATATTAATAACTTCGATGCTGTGTGGACCGAACTTACTATAAGTAATAAAAAAAACTTCTCACAGACAATATGTATTTCTCCTCTACTTGCTGTTCAGGAGTTAAAAAATTGTTTAGATATTCTTGAATCCAAACGCTCAACTTATCCTCACCAAGTAATTGTAGTTGGAGATTTTAATGTACCAGGTATCGACTGGAAGAATCATCGCGCTCAAAATGTTGAATATTATTATAATAAACAAAAAGGATAGTTATTGTTGGGAAGTATTAACTCAATATTATACAATTTAACTTTACTACACCAGATAAGTCTCTATTAGATCTTGTTTACTCAAAAAGTTACGTTACTGAAGTTTCCCGGTCTGCTGATCCTTTAGTTAGTGAAGATAAATATCATTCCGCAATTGTGTTGTTATCATCTTGAAGTCAACTAATACAGGACTTACTGTACCTATGTTTCAATTAAAGCAGTTGCAGATTCAGAATAACGTTGTTTAACGATTCCCGTACTTTTTATTTTTACTAAAACACTGTACATAAATAGTCATAAGTACTGCAGTTTTGCATTTTAGTTGTACTACATAGCGTAAGCTACACACGCGTCACTATCTTATCATATTCTGCGACAGATGTTTCCTGCCCTCCACGCTGTGATGAAATACTACTCGCCACCTCTGTCGCCAGCACGACAAAGCCTCATCTCCTTCTTGGGACGAGGCAACATGTTCCCGTTCTCCTCTCCAAATAGCCCTTGGCCCTGCTTCAGTAGCTGTGATAACATTGCGTTGGGCAGAGTTATAAATGGCAAACCGTTTCAGTTTGCATTATTGCGCTTTAAACGTATTTCAGTATAGTATCAGCTCACTGCAATTATTGATTTTTACTTTACGAAATGGTTTTGAAACAGCAGAGTTTATCTTCGAAGTTCGTTGCCTCAGAAAATAAGAACAGAACATCTGTCTCGTTAGCCACGAAAATGGAAGTTTTGCGACATTTTGATTCAGGCGAGAGGGCAGTTGACATTAGTAAAGTGTTAGCACTACCACCTACCACAGTTAGTACAATTCGAGCAAATATGGACAAAATTAAGAGTAGCTAGCTTAACATGTCATCTGTCAGTGCTACTAAAACTAGTTATTCACGTGATAATGCAATGGGGAAAATGGAGAAGATGCTTGCAGTGTGGCTCGAAACACAGAACCAGCACAATTGTCCTGTCAATTTAGCAGTGATTCAAAACAAAGCCTTATCTTTATACAGTAAGGCAATAAAAAATGTTGAAGGCACTTCGACCGTAAAGGATAAAGTATTTACTGCCAGCTGCAGAAGGTTTCAGTTTCCACGACATAAAAATTATAGGCGAGGAAGCAAGTTCTGACACCAGTAAAGCAAAGGAATTTATTCAGAAACTTGAGAAGATTATTGAAGAAGGTAGCTACACGCCCAAGCAAGTTTTCAATGTAGATGAAACCAGACTTTTCTGGGGGAAAAAAGCCGGCGAGAACCTATATCGCCAAAGAAGAAAGAATTGCACCTGGTTTCAAAGTTGCAAAGGATCGTGTGACGGTCTTACTGGCAGCAAGCGCAGCTGGTCATTGAAAAATGGGAAGGAAAAAGTGATAATATTGCACGCAAGCAAGTCTGTGTACGTGCGCTTCCAGCCGACTGTAGGCCATGGGTGGCAGGTTTGAATCATTTTGCGATGTTTCTATTAACGTCACAGTTTTCAGAAACGTAACCCCCGACGTAAACCAAGGACTTACTGTACTTCCTTATAGCAGCAGTCCAATAAAATATGCAATTACTGCAAATACTGTGCTGTAACTACCTGAATGGTAAAACGCAATAAATTTTTATGCTTGTGCAGTGTAACCAAAACGGTCACAAACATTATTTTTCTAAAACTACTACTAAATTTACCAAGTCTTAAACCTAAATTTTTTCTTATATTTTTTTATTAAAACTGTATTAGCAACATCCCATTACCTTGTGAACCAGTCTAGAAAATCAATATCGCATGTTGTATTTAAAATCTATCACATAAAATACTTTGACGAACGCTGAGTTACTATTTTATTTAGACCTAAGGGAACACAACCGACACTGCAATTTAGTTAAATATAAAGATGCCACCAACCGTTTCAACATCATCTGTGAAGACTGCCAACTGCTGTGCCCTCTTCTCAAGTTCCGACTGGTACTTGATAGGATTGGCAAGTGCCTCAGCCAAAACAGACAGGTCATCCGGAACATAGTCCTTAACAACTATCAGCACAAACAACGCTGCCAATGGCAACGGCTGCCCTGATTCTGTCTTCAAAACAATATGTCTATAGCCAGGGCACAACCCCACAACAGGCAACACACGGTGTCCAATCAAGCGACCACTCTCTTCATAAGCTGCGACTCGTAAGCTTGCAAGTTCTGGTAACACCACCTACACATTTAAAACTTCTTAAAAGTGATGCCTTGTAAAAACTTCGGCAATGTTAGACATGACAACAAATTTATAACTAATGAGTTTAAAGCTAAATATGTACAATCAATACATATAGTAAATACACCAAAATTAACTCTTACTGTATAACCACGCACATATGCACACACATGCAGTGCACACAACCACACACATACACATGTAGTGCACACACACACACACACACACACACACACACACACACACAAACCCTTCTCACTCACTCTCTCCCTCTCTCATCCCACCCAACCCATTCTACGTGATGTGCTTCGAGCCCATCACATATCTGCTAATAAAATTATATTACCATACCAACAAAAAAAACTATCCTTATAAGCACACACAGCTTTGGCCCAAGTGACTTTAACCATTTCCTCTATAAGTACAACTTTAATGGTACTCACTGCTTTTCAAAAAAAATTAATTACTTCACAAATAAACGCCCCAAATAATATTATTACACACAACACACTACAGGAATGTGAAAGAAGAAAAAATTCAGCACTCACATTCGACAGTGCTCTACGTGGAAGTGCCAGGTAAAAGTGTGTAATGTAAAATGTAATATTTATGACACAGAAAGCATCTTATATGTAGTTTCCAGTGCCCCACAGTATTACTGACCTCTAATCAAAACAGGTTATCATAGATACACATATATTGTGCAATTAAAGCAACCTAACTGGTGTGGCGTACACAGAATCTTAGAGAAACTGAACTGTCATAATAGAGAACTTCATTATGTACTGGAGAAGTGTAACAATTCACTGATGATGGTACCATTGCTGCACCTGCCTGCTTCTTCGGTTTGTTACCGCCCATGGTAAGGAGATTACTTCTCATTCTAATATTCCTTTTCCGTCCCGCCCGATTCAACTTGTATGGTTTTCTCTTGATCAGCGACGGCAACGATTGCTGCGTAAGAATGTATTGTATCTATTATACCCTTGAGATCTTATAATATACAGCAGTGTTGATTTCAACTGTTGTCACTTTCTGACCTTCGGGTCACGTAGCTGATAATCCTGCCTTCCGTTGGCCCTTGATACTCCCCGAGTGTTCACTATTATGTTATGGTTTAGTGTGAGGTTGGGATAGTAAGCTCACTAATGTCACACCGTCAAACATTAACTACTCCCGTACACATCAGTGCACTCTTCCCTGAAGCCAAGCATATTTTAAAAACCTTACCTAAACCTTCCCTAGCTATCCTTTGCCCTCTAAACCCAGGGCAAGGATTTTCAAGAAATTTTTTCTACGAGATGTCTTGCCGCCTGTAAGCACGCCATCTGCAGCGCAGGAAGACAATAGGAGAGGGATGAACCACCTCTCGCGTCCGCACCGTCCCTCATTAGGCGAAAGGCCGTCCAATCACTGCAGACAGCGCCGAGAAGAGTATGAAATAGGGAGCACAAGCCACCCAAGCTCAGTCCTCGACTCAGTTGCAACTCGCTACAGTAGCAGTCCACCTGCTACTACTGAAAGGTTCAGCTCTGCTGTGGTAGATCTATCTAATACCTCCACAGTTCTTCAAGCTGCAGCTCCAGGTTAGGAAGACCAGCAACCGCTGGACCCCTTCCAGAAACACCCCTTCACAACCATGAGAGCCTTCTCAGCCAGCTGCCCAGCTTCGCGGACCACAAGCCGCTTCCCGAGACATCACAACATGCATCTACGACTCTCCTCAAGGGAACTAGTGCTCTTCGGCTTTAATCCTACACACTCTTCAGGCTCTTAGGCAAAGGATGTTCCTTATTCCATTGTTGGCTACTGCCAATAAACCACGCAGCTATACCATTCCTAACCAGTGTTGGCAAACCCGACTACCTTTTACTCCACTTAAGACTCCTGTGACCCCACTACCTTAAGAATCGCCCCGGGAGATTGTTTTTTGGTCCGTCTTAAGTAATTCCTACATCTGGGAGGAGGCGTAAGCCGCACGCCTCCCAGGCTATTTCGTTAACATACTCCAGAGGTAGGACAATTCCAATGTGCTCTCCCAAGAAATTACGGGTTTTGACTCGAATGGGAGAGGTGAAAAGGCTTAAGGATGTGCTGAGGCACACTTCTAGCGTTCCTCTACAAGTCCGCCTGCTCAGCGCCAACAATAGTTCCGCAGTTATCTTGGCTTTTCACGCCTTACCAACGATCCTAAGGGACACTGGGTACCATCTATCTATCAACTATACTGCTTCTTCAATTATCTGAGCCACAATCAGGTTATGCCTAAGAGATCCTATAGGAAGTTGAGGGCCAGGTGCGAGTTCGCCAAATTCGTTCAGAGGGTGCTTACTGGTGGTTAGGGATCCTCAGACAGGGGTGTACTGGATCCAGAGGGAAGTTTCCGCTGCTGCACGCCGTGGTACCCCACTCAATGGCCACGCCATTGTTCGGCTGGTGTTGCAGTCGTCAGGTGGATACCCTTTCCTCCTCACCCTATCCTTCACCCCAGCTCCCGTCTCAACAACAGCCTCTAGTGTCAACCCTCCAACCAAAATTCCAACTTCAGCACCTGCGTGCTATCCTGTCTGGGACATCAACACTCCCATTTGTGCACCTTCTTCCTATCTACCATCGGCTACACCTGCTGTGGGGACTCAGCCTCCAGTGCAGCACTAGTTTCCCACACTGCACGTCACTGCGAAGTAGGGAGAGTCTGAAGAGGAAGACGGCAGACGTTGCTCCGGAGGCAGCTAGCCCTGCGACCTCGCCAACAGGGTACCCCACCCTCACCTTCTCAAACTATGTTATACAACTTTTGCTAGAAACTTAAAAGTTTTAAATTTTTCTTCCTTCAAGGAAGAAGATAATGTGTCATCAGTAGTATTAATAATTATAATAATACTGACTGCACTGTGACTGTATCAAAAGAATGATGCCCTTCAATACCTCATGATAATAAACAACAAAATTATATTTTTATTCTGTTAATTAAATGTTTTGTTGGTGGGGGTTAATGGCAGGTGCTGGCATAACAACTACATTTTAATATGGTTAGGATTAACAATGTGGCAACATTGCTTGGACAAAGTCCCCTCTTGCACTCCATGAACAGGTATTATTTAAAGTATTTTACAACAAGTAAGCATAGAATCATGTATGGACTGCTTATGATTTGCCATTGAGATGTCGAATTGAACTTCGCTTTGGATGAGCTCTCACGGCTGGGAAGGAATGAAATATGTTTTAAAATGAATCATCAATTCAGCAATGATTCCATAGGTTATCGTAATGATTTTCACCTCAATTGGAAACTTACACAAATGTTTAACATATGATGGTAAGATTTTGCAACATTTGGTCACTGGTCATTAAAGGGGTGAAATTTGTATTCTGTTAGCACATAACTATTTAACAAGTTGAGCTATTGAGATGTTATTGGCTTCAGAATGATGCTCACGTACATATGAGAAATAACTATAGCTGTTTTATACTGATGCGAACTCAAGTCCCAGGGGATAAAATTTACTCTTTGTAAACATTTCAAAGCAGCCGATCTAAAAAAGCAAGAACAGTCACAGAGAAAAAATTCATAGGGAAGTTAATATTCTGCACATAAATATTGTTGCGCATTGTTGTACAACATTTACTTGCCCAGGGACTGAATATTTTTTTGAAATAAACTTTGTATGGTACACATTTAGAGAACAGTCGTCAATGGTTGTGCTAGTAGTAAATAAGTCATCACACCACATACATTACTTACACAATCCTAATACTCTCTCATATTCTATGACTATAATGGCACGGAATAGTCGTTAAGACTGGCAGGGATAGACTTACCAGAGTTATTCACATGGACAGCTATAGCTGTTTAGCCTTATGCAGAATAAACTCAACATGCAGCTTGGTTATCCTACTAAAACTGATGGCTGAACTAATCTGGTGTACAAAGAGGTCCTTCAATTGAAGTAAATATTCGCTGTTACGAGTAATACATGCGAGCAATACTGCTGGCAAACTGCTAGTCTATTTTAGAAAAAATGAATGTTGTTTCATTTGTTTGTTTTCTATGCGTTCCTATACAATTCAACCAATCACAATGAAATTTTTGTGAGTTATGCAAGCACCCACAAAAATTTCTGCTAAAATATTTTAGTGGGGAGGGCAAAATGCAGTACATGAGCAGAACGGGATATCCAAACCATTAAGTAGAAAAAACTTTTGGTGAGCTGTTGTGCAAGCATCTGGAAAGTCTTCTGCCAAAAAAAAAAACTAATTTTTGGAGGGCAGGGGTTCAAAATGGGATACGATATTGGGGCAGAATGGGGTACCTAAACAAATTAGTGAAACATTTTTCCTTTCCAAAATGTTTCTAAAACGGACATTAATGACCTTTAACATAATTTTGCACCATTTGATACATATCAAAAATTATCTGTTTCTACAACACTATCACATTCTGGGATTGTTTTGCTTACGTTTTCCGTGTCTTTTGAGTATTTTATTTGTATTTTGTCACTTTGTTTTTCAATACATGTCTGGTCAACAAAACATGAGCAATGGCGTATGTCCACAAACCAATAAATTCCAACTATTGCATTAAATTGGAAAACTTGTGAATGAAGTCGCAGGTACAAACTAGTCTCTATATATAAAATAAAGTGCCACACTCACTCATCGATGCACAGCCCAAACTGCTGGACCTAAGGGGCTTGAAATTTTTATTGTGGCTACCCTCTTACACCATAGGCATCAAATAGTAAGAGATTTTTGAAATTCTAAAATTAAAGGTGTGAAAATTAGTTTTTGACTAGTAACCTCCCGGAAGAAGAAAGTAAATTTTTTTTACGAATAGTCACAGGTATAGTGTAAGTTATAGTAGTCAAGCAATATCAATGGTATACAATGTAAGAAACTATTACCCATGCCTTGTAGATACATAAAACATGATAGAAAATTTGTACGATTGGTGAATAGAATGCTAAGTCTGATAGTGTTGTAGTAATTATTTCACTAGGTGCTTAATGAATGAAATTTCTATTACTTCAGACACTCTGGGGATAATGCTGATGGAGAGAATAACAAATTAATTAGAATAGATACACAGAAACTCATATAAAACAGACTTTTACCTTGCAGACATTTGCGTATAACTAAGATTAATAATAGCAATTATTCAACACCAGCGTATTTAATAATATTGTAACTGCTAGAGTTAAATGTGCATAAGGGAAAAAATAAATAAGACATGACGCTACAGGGGAACCTCCACCACGTGCTAATGAATATCTAATTTTACTGTAAAAAGAGGACAGCACAAAGCCGCAAATTAAAATATCATACTTAAACACTCTATTCTACTTGCGCCAAACCAAAATAAGGTACAGCTAAGAGTTACACATACTGTTTAAAGACACTGTACCTGGAACGTTTATGAACTGTGGTAGTTTGAAACTCAAGACACTTCAATTAAAACACTCTACCTATAGAAGGGACGACTTAAGTTTTGCATTATCTCTGGATGACAACATTGGTTTTTATGAAGTTTCAGTTTCTAAGTTTCCAAACGTGATGAGTAGGGACCTTACACTGTATTTGAAATAAAGGAGACGAACAAAGAATTTGGTTTGCATTCACATTTATTAAATATCCAAACTTCTGCATCCATTACAATAATTGCAAGTTATCCAAAATTTAACAAGAATTCAAATATGTTAAAATTATATTAGTAGGTGATTCGGAATAAAGTGAGAGCTCAAAAAAAGCCCTGATTAATTTCTATTTTCTGCCCGTTTATATCTTTCAGCCAAATGTAAACACAAATACTGCCAAATGCTGTTATTTACATAGGGTCGTGCAATATTTACAACTACATTAAACGGCTCCAATATATTTTATCTACAATATCTACTCATTAAATGCACGGGGCTGAATATAAGATATAATAAAAAGTAATCGTAGTTATAAATACCTGCTAGTTAACATCTTATAACACTGCTTAGTGGTTTCTGTTCATCGACTAATTGATATAACACGCACTATTGCCGTTACGAATCTCGTAAATGCAGGCATAGTTTATTTTATTTTGTAACACAAAAGCACCACTAAAAATTCACATAACACACGCAATTCAAGAATTCAAATTTCGTTTAATTCTACTGCCCCGAACAACGACAGAAACAATAAATAACGTATTTTCTTAATATGTGGAGTAAGAAGTACAGTGTTGTTTCTAGGCTGGCAAACGTAAAACATAATTTACAGAATACTGATGGTTTCACATCATTTGGCAATGATATTCATAGGAATTTACAATACATTAAATGTGTATATACGCACAACGGACAAACACACACAAATGATGCAACTTGGCGAAGCGGCGAAAAACTAACTCTGATGCCACCTGTCGGTGGAATTTTGAACTGTCTGAAGCACGGAGCAAGCGCTAACGTGCTAGATGACCTAAGGCCAGCGATAGCGTCACATTCTTCTGGCACCAATAAGACTAATGAAACTGTAACTATAAATGTCAATAAGATCATAAATAAATATTTTTAAGTATATTAAATACAGAGAGGTCGATTTCATCTTATGTTCTTCAACTAATGTTGTTATCAAATAGGAAAATACATGAAACGACATGCGATAAATCGCTACCAACCATACAAGCAGTAAAGTAACTCTTGTTAATGGTGACTTATATGCAGTAACGGCTAATGATTTTTTTCAAAGGTTAAATCTTTAGTGCTCACTTTATCCCGAATGACCTATAATATAAATTTCAACACTTTGTGTTCAGCTACGAAATAATCTGACGTACCGAAATAAAATAAAGAAAGAAATGTTTCAAAGTAATTAGTTTAAATCTTATCAGTTTTACTTCGACTCACGCCACAGTATACTTGTAACTACTTCACAAGTCTCTCATTACACTTTGACCATTAATAGCTTACTTTTTAAACAACACATCTCAAAAATACACAGTAATTCTCATAAGCCTCCAGGCACTGATCACTGCCTCTAGAATGTCTACATAGTTAATTTACTGAACACTTAAAAGTCCTGACCTAATTCAAACTTGATCACAAATTATTACCGGAACTTACACTGTACTTAGATAACTACCGTATTTGCTGGCATATAGGACGACCCTGCATGTAAGACGAGTCATGGTTTTGAAGGTACAAAATCTTGAAAAAAAGTAAATCATTAATTTTGAAATTTCCGAAAGAAAAATATTTTTTTATTCAGCCAACAACACAAAAAATTTAGTATAAATATTTGTAATGCATTTATTACAGTTATATAAACATCATAGGAGACACATAAGTCAACAAAATTGGCTGCTACTGCCCTCCGGACGCCCAAGACCCAAAGGAAATGCACGGCGGCGGCACATGTGGCCGGCAACATCATCAGTCGCCGGCAGCTGTGCGCGACTTGGCAACACCGGACTGAGGCACGCCGCGCACTACATGGCAACGCCAGGCTACAACTGCTTTCAAGGTCATTGCATTCCTGTGCGCTGTTGTCTGCCAGCCAAGCCTGACAGTAGACACGAATGTGTGGTACGGTTTCTAGATCCTCGTTTTCTCCGCCCGAGAGTTTTGTGCCGGCGAAACAAATTATCTAGGCACGCTGTACCTCCACCTGAGAGTTTTGTGCTTGCGAGACAAAGAATCTAAGCATGCAGACCTAGATCCTCATTTTCTCCGCCCGAGAGTTGTAGGCTGGCAAGACAAAGGTTCTAGGCACGCGCTCCAGCTGCATTGATCGCCGCTTTGCTGTGAGGAAGGGTCCTTATTGTTATGAATGACGCTTATCAAAATGTTGTACCGTAAATTTTATTATAAAAACGGAGCACTTGTTTTCATTTGTGACGAAAAACGCAATTCCTTGAAACATCATACATCTACACAGCTTACAGCTTAGCTTTCAAATTATTTTTAGGTTACCAAAAATTGTTGCACCTTTATATAAGACGAGTAGTAATTTTTGAAGGCCAAAAATATGTAAAAATAGTTGTCTTATATGACGGCCAATATAGTGTGTTAACGTGCAGTGAAAAGATACAAACTGGCTGACAATATATGCTGAGCAGGGCTTACAAGAGTGCTTAATTTATCCAGACCTGCCTATAGCATTATATGAATGACTGAATGTACTCCATAAAAAACTAAAAGATCTCATTTGATAAATAATTAACACAGAATTTAAATTTGTAAGACTATTATTCTGTACTGAGAAATGGATTTTATTCACCTCGGTGCCAGTGCAGTTTGCTTCTAAGCAATTTGAATTTTATGAGTCAAGGGCCAGGCATTGGAAGCGGAATCGGAAAGAGTGAAAACTGATGAGACTGACTCCTGGGAGCAGAAAGACTGGTATACAGACTCCACAGCCTGGTAACACCATGCTGTGTTCAGTGTTACAAGATTATGGGTGGAAATCACAGTCATGCCTTAAGATGCATTTAGATCAAGTCAGTCTTGTTTCTTAACAAAGGGTTATGTTTCATAGTTGGTGAAAGAGGCCACATGAAGTTTAGGAACATTGATGTGAGCTTCCAGGTTGATGAAGCAGAAGCTCAAGTGGCTGAGTGCATGATACAATATAAATTAACCTTTAATTTGAAATAATGTATGTGCTTTGTTTACAACAGTTGCTATTACTGGTTGATTGATTCCCACTGATGTATTTATTAATAAAATCAAATACCATATGTACTAATTTTATTGTTTGATGATATCTAAGACTATTTTTGAGAGATACTGAACGATAACAACGAAGTATTTGAAGTAATTGAAAATAAATAGAACGACAAGAGTTGCTCAAAAGCAAAGCGGCAATGTGGATAAAGGTTGCAGATATCCCTTTTTCCAATCAGTAATGGTACTTAAACTATACAGGTCCTGGGCATCCAGAATATAGTTTTTTTTTCTCTCCCCAACTTTTTGCATTTAGTAATTATTTATCAAACACTCAATTTCATATACATAATCACCCACATTCGTTGTATTATACCACAGCAAACTAGTACCAATCATAACATGTTAATAACATATATTATCACAGCTTTCCATCATCGCTGATAAAAACTGAAAAAATCTAATGGTCGATTGGTGTACGTCAGAAGTAACAGAACCATATCAGTAACTTGTAAATATTTTATCATTGTCAGTGATTTCAGAGTTTCAGAACAATCTGCGGTGATGAACGTGAAAATAAAGAAACCTTGTAAGTGGATACAAATTAAGCTACCAAATAATCTAAAGGCTCACTTTTATATGAGAAATAAATTTATTTCACAGAATTATCCCAAAATATGCTTCTGAAAATAATACCAACTTAATTTTAATGTTATTTTACAATAGCTACTTCAGATAACCTTCTCAAAACATATATTTACTTACATAGTAAATATATTCAAATTATTCACCATCATAATTTTAATTAAATGACGATAAACACATTTTTCTTGAGGATATAGGTTTTAAATCTCGTACCAATGTCTGATTACACTGGTGCTACACATCCTCCCGAGCTCCAGTGGAATCAGCATTACGTAATTGTAGTTTCGCATGAGGATTCAGCTGAAAACCATCCTCAGTGACCACCAGTGGTCATAAGTCTAAGTGGTCATAAGCAGTAACGGAACTATATCTGACGTCACCGAAATAACTGTCAAGTGAAATCAGCTAGTATTAGAATACGTTGTATAACTTCCTTGCACTGTTTAAAAAAGTATGTATAGTATGCACTATACAACAAAAGTTTTTATAAATCTCTATTCATAAAATAATGTGCCCAACTCACCTATACACACACTCATCAACGCACAGCCCGAACCACTGAACCTATAGAGGTACAAAATTTGAGCATAGCTTTCCCTTATGCCGTAGGTATGCACTAAGAAGGGAATTTTAGACATTCGAAAACTGAGAGAACGAAAAGGGATGAAAAGTGTTTTCAAAGAATCCTTGACAGCACTTAAACCCGATGAGATATCCAAGTGATTTTTGCTTCAAAATGAATAAGCAGGGGGGTGGGGGGACAGCTAAATGTATTTAAATCTTAAACACGTTTAGATATCAAATTGACTTTTACTTCAGAAAGATGCTTACACATGTCTACAAATAGGTGTTCCAAGATTTTTTGAATATCCAACCTACATGGGCATTAAAAAAAGTATAACATGGTTTCAATTAATAATGCTCTTATCCCTTGTACATGTTGAGATATTAGAATGATTTTTGAATAGGAATGAATCTTACGTAAACATCTAAAAAGCTATTTCAATATTTTTTTTTCAAATTCAACAATTTAGGGGTGAAAAGAAGTAACATATTTGTGAAATAAAAAAAAATGCAATCACACAGAAATAACTTAGGTTTGTTACATTTTTCCATCCTATTGATACATATATTTTTTTAGACACAGGCCTTACATAACACATTTAATATGTTTTAAATGCAGGCGACCTATTTTGGCATACATAGTTGTTTTGTTTTCAACAATGGTACAAGGTTTTGAGTTTGAATCCTGGGTAAGGTAAGTCAATAGAGAACTGTTATAATACAATATATTCACATATTAGTGGCAGCTGGCAAAGAGTTAATTTTCTATTTGAAGTGTACGACAATATAGTTAAATGTTAAAAGAACTGCAGACATAAAAGCGATGTGGACAGTTGAGTTGAGAGATTTGAACGGCTCTTAACAGCTAAGAGGTTTAGATAGGTGGTGATGAGTGACACGAGGTCAATATGGAGCAGCATATGGAATGAAGGTCTGGGAAAATGGGAGATCCCTGAGAATAGCCACCAACCCACTGCATAGTACAGGCACGGTTATCACTTGTGAAATTCAGATTGACTGTCTGCAAATGAACCAAGATTACGACAAAAAAAAAAAAAAAAGAATAGCAGGCGAAGACATTGCTGGGCTGCTAGTACTGTATTTCATATAATGATTACATTTTACTAGAACAGCCTTCTACCAAGACAAAAACAAAGTATCTAAACATGTTTCACGTCACAAGTTGTATGTCCAGCAAACTTGCAAAAAATAAAATGACATCAGCAACTATGAAAGAGGGCTTTCCCAAGCTATAACTATATAACATAGATTTTCACTCTTAAAGCTGTGCAAGACACTGCAAATTAAGATCGTCGTCTCCATCCAAGCCATATCTTCATTCAAGCCATTAGCTTGATCTTAACCAATGTTTATGACATTAAACTGACATCTATGTTGTCATACCAAAACATTGACGAAGTTACTGCAAACATACAGTACAAGTATGAATACCACTCTATGGCCTGTGTATAAAGCTAACCAAACACAAATTTCACATGGGGACAACACCTAGCTAAGTCAAACAACTACTGAACAGCCATCAACAACAATTTAACTCTGTTGCTGGCAAATTAAACATTCAACACTAATTTGTACCAACCTGTTCTCCTGCCATTTGGTAACATTTGCAACTCTATGATCTACCTCCACAAGGTATTTGTTGAATCGTTTAAATAATATGATCAACGGATCATTTGATCAGCATATGCTCAACTCAACTGAAAACTGGGCATTGGCTACAAAACTTGTCCAAAAATGTTGTGGCTTGGATCGCTGCTACAGGACAGCATACACAGTATCACAATAATCTTTCTACATATCTTGCCGATTCTCTTAACTTAAGGGGGAATGATCCATGTCAGATCGGTTTGACAGTTTTTCTAACAAATCAGGGAATAGACACATTGTTGTACTTTTTCCACACTGGCATGGCATAGTTTATTGCTTCATTAATTTTTTGGAATCCATATGGCATTGTTTCTGTTAATGTTGCCACCTCTGTAGTCGCTCCCGTAAATAAAGCAATTTTTCCTTGTCAGCTGTTTCCCATTGCAAAATAATGAATTTATTAAGGTTCCAGCAATTACAGAAAATCAATTAAGTTTGTATCTATGCCTTGTCGTGACAAAAATTTTGATACATCGACTGGAACACAAGTTATCGAGAAGAAACAGATCAATCCAAGGTGGTAGGGATCAATACACCTTAAACATAACTTACAAAATGATTTTGGACACTAAGCTACTTACAGTTTGGGAGAATAAAATTATTACCTCCTGGGATATGTGGTTTATACATTTCTTTGTTCACGCAATTATGGAATGTGTAGATTTAATTTTAGTAAGAAAACTAGTACTGAAATAAAAACTGGCAACAAGTGAGATAATACAATTCATAAAGCATTATTGTTACCTTTTTGAAAATGAATGGATCTTCGCTATACACAGGATTTATGCCATTGTTTGGAACTATCTTGGTGCGAAATTTTCGTCGGACTGTGTCAGCTGGCAGTCCATACATGTCCACTTCAACATACGTGCCAACTCTCTTGTCGGTCAGAAACTGTCCTGAAATAACCTGCACCGTTACAGTGCCTGCAATAATGCCATCCACAGTTGACTCGGCAAATGGATCAAGACGGCGGTCTTTGCGTCGCATGAACTCTGGCTTTAGCAGGTACCCAGAGCGTAAGTTGTATTCAAATATTCCGAGGTTCAGCATCATTGCAAGATCTACACAGTAACAGAGTATCAAATTAAAATTAATATTATATACCTAAAATAGTAGCCAAAACCAATTTATGAATTATTGCTAACACAAGAATTTCAATACTAAATCTCATTTAGACAAAAACGCACATTTAAGTTAGAAGGAAAATTGGTGAATAGAGATAGAAATTGAAGATGGGTAATGTTATAGGTAGGTGATAGCAGGTTTATAGTGATAGTATGTATAGTACAACACTAAGGTAAAAATAAAGCACATATTGCAATCAACATAACATAAACCAATACACAACCAATAAACAATAAACCTTATTCAAATTGTTGTAGTCCGTAAGATGATCAATGAGGGATTGTATGGGCAACACCCACAGTTGCAGTGCCGGCGTGCCGTCATCTCACATGCAGACACTAGGGAGGGAGGGAGGCCTCCAGTGCTCGCATGTGGGATGAAAATTTGCTGTCACTGTATACTAAAAACACTGGGGTGGCGTGTGATACGTGTAGGACACTGGGCCACAATGAACGTCTCATTACAAACCAAGGCGAGCGTAATCTTAAAGCCAGAAACCTGCACTCCCAGTCAACACGTCTCTCCTCTTCTCTCAGTTCTCACACAGTACAGAGTACAGAGAAGAATCAAGGCAGCAGCAAACAAGTCAGCCAACCATTCCTCACAAATGCCTTCCTCCCTTAAGCGACACGTAGACAAGTAGCAACACAAGGCACACAGCAGTACTTAGTTCTTGCTAGTCGCTTGAGTGACCCTTACAGACTGTACTGGCACGAAGCTTGTAGTCAGGATCTATCAGAGGCAAGTAGGCCTATTACATAGGAATGGGTGTATTGTACCAGCCACGTTCAGGTTGAGGTCCACCCAGGGCTTACGTAGGAACGAGTAGTGTATTTAGGAAAAGATTACTTTGAAACGAGGAGGGCAATGAGAAGGTTGAGGGGCGAATTGCACTATAATTACAATAAACTGGTTACGTGAAACCAACTGGTAGTATTCTATTTAGTATTGTAAGCTAGTCCTAATTTCCTCCTTATGTTCCAAAGTAATGGCTCGCCTTTCACTAGTATGCATTATTAAGTATAAACTGGGAGAAGCAACAACAGGACAACTGTTTGCAGCGGCCGTCTTGCTGACGTGATCTGGCACTGTGTGGGACCCGTTTCCTTGTTGTGTCTGTGCAGAGTGGTGGTTATGCCTGACTATCAGGCATCTTGATGGTCTCTGGACCAGCGTGGGTCAGAGATATGGTGAGCACTTACAGCCTCGCCAGTTTATTGATCTCGAGTGGGTCTAATCTTGATTGATCAGGTCTGTATGATTATGAGCTACGACCACAGTCCTGTGCCTAGCAAATGCAGGGAAGTTCCACAGTGTCATGTCTCGTACAACCATCAGAAGAGTAGATGGACACAGTGAGATTGTTGCTGGCTGCACATCTTGGAAGTCGAAATGTGGCAAAGTGCAGTCAGCATTATTGTAGACAGTGAAAATGATTAGCAAGAGAGTGAGAGATTTTGGTCAGCACTTAACATTGAGGTCTTCAGCGCTGGTGAATGGTAACATGACATGAGTATGGAGCAGTGCCGGAATGAAGGGACAGGGGAAATCGGAGATCCCCGAGAAAACCAGCCAACCAGCGGCATCGTCCAGCACGATTCCCACATGCGACAATAAGGGTACTGCCCCGCCAGGAATCGAACCTGGATCGCTTTGGTGGGAGGCGAATGGTCTGACCATTCTGCTACCGCGGAACCAGTAGCAAGAGAGATAACTGACTTTGTCATGCACTCTGTTGCCACATCTCCCACACCTGAGTACGTAACTTCTTTCACTTATTAATGGCAAAAACAAACATTATTTAATAGAATGAAACAGACATTTGCTTGTATACCATGTGCAAAATATATTTTTTCAAGCCACAGTGTGAAGGGGTGGGAAAAATAGCAGTAACTATAAAGTAACGCACTGGATGCATCAGAAAGAATATGGGTGTTATGAATAAAGGAATAAACAGCTAGCAAGGAGAGCTGAGAAGAGACGCACAGGATGATGGGAAGAGTACACTGCAGGAAGCCACAGGAGAAACATCTCTGATGGTGGGTTCCTAGAGCAGTGGGCCGACAACCACGAGGTACCCTGATGACGACGACAGCAGCAGTGATGTCAGGCCAACGCAAGAGAGTTTTGCTGTCACTAGATAATTGTCGCGTAAATTACTACTTTTAATTAAAAATAACTTGTTCTACACAGATTTTTTTTTTCAAAAAGAAAATCTGTATAAATTCTCATAGTTGTGTTAGAATGCACCCCTGAAATCTCAACAATATATATATCACATAGGTGTTGCCCATTGCCACAGAGCATTTATACTGTAGTGTTACTTGTTACTGCTTATGTTTGCCTTTCACAACTTCAAGTGTTTATAAGCCAAAAGTAGGCTACTAGCGGCACTGAAATGTATCATCGTATTTTTCGGCGACACTACTTCAATGATAAATGTTATTACTTCTCCGGCTAGCAAACAAACTTGAAAAAATGGAAAATGACATGGATGCAAGTATTTTACAAAATAAAAGAATTAATATTGTTCAAACAAAGATGAATTCATTTACTTGAAATGTTACAACAAAAAAAAAATTGGGTCCAAACTGCATTACATCACAAATAAATAGCTTGCGACTGTTAAGCTACAATTGTGGCAGACGGGCCACGTGGTTAAAATACACTTATTATTTTAAAAATACTTAGCCGGCATGGCGCTGCTTGAGGCCGTCACAGACTTTGCAAATTTAATTGCAACCAAATGGTGACAACTAGTAATCCAAGAACTGCTCGTAAAACACATTTTTATCTGAACCACGAGGCATCTAACACCATCTTCCCGGTGCGCTAATACTCTCGTGCTGCACAACCATCACCCACCATCTCTCGAAGATGAAGAAGGAAACCTTTGATCTCCCAGCGGTCCAGCGACCACGGCATCAAGCAGAGTCATCCGGCAGAACTACTTGCTAAACACCTTCATGCAGCCCACATTTCACTCATTTTAAACTATACTATTTGCAGGATTAAAAAAATACATATATAATCATTTTTCATTTAAACTGAGAAACAAAACAAAAAAGAACAATTCCTTTTACCTAAATTACATCTTATTTAAGGCTCATTGCCGACTCATTACTAAACTCTTAATTTTACACTTTTTTTATGCCATTTCCCCCCCCCCTTTTGATATAAGCTTGTTGTAAACACCTAATCTGTTTTGTCCTTATCAAAATTGGCAAATTGGCTGTGTGGTCTTGTAGAGGGCCACATATAACATAAGTTCATAACGCACTATCCTTTCAACAAATTTCCAGGGCCTTTTATATTCCAGATTTACTGTGCTGCCTTGCAGAAATAAACGGGG
>PNEQ01057784.1:0-18970 GCA_003012365.1 Medauroidea extradentata | reverse complement strand
AGCTACCGGATTTTATTTTCATTTATTAGACGTATGTCACATAATTTATGCTATGAAGATTAAGTTAGTGACACCATAAAGTTTAGTATTTTTCACAGATGAAAACTCGGTTTGCAAAATAAAGTACTTTAACTATCTTAGTTATACAGAGTAATTCCTGGCCGTAAGAAGCAGAATATTACATATTTTTTTCCTCACTACATGTAGACTTTACTACACATTCCAAAGGCATATTTTACAGATGGATGCACATTCTAATAAAATATTTACAGTCTATTACTTACATCACATCACTAACTACACACTGAAAATGGTATTCAGCTGAACTAGTTTCTTTGAAACTTTATGAATCAATTTAAAATGTGAAATGAATTTATTCTTAATATTAATTTTGGTGTTGTGCGTTTTATTTTATTTTATCTCCTATAATCGCAATGGTTTTCATACCTATCACTTTTCGCAGTTTGTAAACATGAACCACAGTTTTGTTAAGTATGTGGGAAATCCCTACAGTTAGTTACTAAGTTTTTTTGTTGAAATTAATTTTCAACTATTTCTGTTTAGCACACATTGCATGCTTTTCGCACAAAAATGTTTATGAAATGACTTTCGGTAAGTAATAACAGAAACATAAAATACTATGCTTACCATAAACTGACAGTAAGTACTGTATATAACTGGGAGAAGGACAGGAGCAAATACTGCTCTGAGCTTCCGCGCCATTTAAGGAAATAAAAAATTCATTGAACTGTATACCTTGTAAATCTAATGTGCTTTTTTGGCTCTCTACTTTAGCATAGCATAATTATTCGTATTCTACTTCTCGTAATGGTAGTTGCATTAATATTTGACAATCGTCAATAGTGTGTAGACCTACAGTTGTTGCTCTAATCATCACAGCACTTATAACTAAAGTTAAATCATTAACAGTCTCAAGTGCTTATAATACTTGCAAATTTTCTTTTAAATAAAATTTTCAATGTCTAGAAGATAAAAAGAATACAACTAACTGTGTAAAAAATTTGACTTACCTTGACCAAGTTTTGAACTCGCGGCCTCTAAAAACCTGAAACATAACGTTATAGCTCTGACCACTCGCCTATCGCATCACACACTACGCTGTAAGATATTATTAAATATTTAAGTAATTATTTAAATTTTCATTTTAGTCAGAATTAATTTGTAGTTTTCAGCCTCAGTAATTTTTTTACTGCTGTTGTATTGTGTTTCGCGCAAATATATAATTCTTATATTCCACGTGTGTCGTCAAACTCTCTTTACTTCAAGGAGGCGCTTGCCATGGCGGCCATGTTGCTTGCTTATAACACTCGACGTATACGAGTTGTGAAGGTGAACGGTGCCTACCGAGAGAGTACCAACTCGCACGGTCTGGACGTATACGAGGGGTCTCGTAAGGTTCGAGCTTACCGTTTTTTAAAATCGTGCGAGTTACGGCAGAAAATGTATAATTTCGTATACGAGTGCAGTTCGAGCTTAGGCTCCCAGGTCGTGTCCTTTTGCACCGCGTATCGACAAGCTATATCATTGCACAGGCCTATTAGACCTACTACAGATGGTCGCTTACAATATGAATGGAGTGTACAGGGAGGGCTCCAAGACATTCCCTTCACTGCCTTCACACGGCGACCTCGTAACACTAGCGCTCTTACCTCCCCTACCTGGGGCTGCACTTAGGTTTGTCAAGCAGTAGCACTCGCCTCTCTACCAAGGTGATTAAGGTTCGGTCCCCGGACTTTCGCATGTGAGAACCGTGCCGTTTGATGCCGCTGGTAGGCAGATTTTCTCGAGGATCTTCCGTTTCCCCCACCCTACATTCCGGCGCCGCTCCATACTCATATCACGTCATCTCTCACCACCGCTCAAGACCTAGACGTTATTGCTGGCAAAAAAAAAATCTCTTTACAAAGAGGAAATTACGTTCCAATAAGTAGCTGAATAGGAAATACTGAAAGTTGTTGAAGTCAATTAAATCACAAAGAAAGCATTTGCATTTAAAGTAAAACACATTTTGAAAAGAATCACAGTCTAAAATGTGTGTTCAAAGGTGACTTTATAAATAAGGCTGCGCTTTCTTCGTCGTCAAAAGTTAAAATTTGCTAGCCTACGGTTTGATGGAAGGATATCAATTTAGCAGGCTGTTGATTGGCTATTGATCACGTAATTAACGGATCCACAGACGAAAGGTGGATGACTAGCTTTAGCTTTATACGCCATTTAAGAAGGGGTATGCTGTTAATGAATTTGTTTAATTCGATGTTGACTGTATTCTATCTGCGCCACAAGTCTGAGATTACAAGGTGCGGAGGACCGGGAAGTGATATGCGAGGTAGTAGAATCGCTTTTACTGTAAAATTCAATAAACTATTTGTACTTTTAACATCTTGCTGGGAAGCAACATTTTAAGATTATCACATTACGACAAATAGCCCACGTAACACATGTAATCTCGTACTACAGAATAATAAGTGCTTAGTAACATTCATAGAAAAAAAAAGTATATGTATATTACCACGAAGGTAACCGCGTAATATTATTTCCTTGAAGGTTGAAAGCACATTGTTTTATCATTAATATCATAATATTTTTTGTGATGGACATCGTAAGAGTAAAGATTTCAAAACAATTAAAATTTACTCTTAATGGAATTTCTGGAGAAGAAATTCTATTTACCTTACTTTAATCGTTCTGTCTCAGCAGTCTATTACACATATTTTTGATTATTACACGTAGCGTGCATTGCAAACAGCACCGATGCTGTTGTAGCAATTTGTATGCAGCAAGGATTTTGTCAATATTTTTGGTCACGCATAATTAATGAAGTTATTCTTAAATTACAGTGTGTAGTGTTCTTATTTTTCGTATAAATTAACATTTTTAGAGGGCTAGACTCCTGACTTGTTAACTGTCTCGTTGTAAAACTTCTCTAAAAAGTTTTTTCTAAAAAATTCACTACTTAAGCAAGTTTAATATTCAGCATATCTAAATACGAAAAGTGGTAAAAAAAAAGGACCATTTTACACCTTGAAATACCAAATTTTCCCGGGGGAGGATCCCTGGACCCCGCTCCTTCCGCTTTATTAGAGGGGTTTATTGTTCCAAGATGTAACCCTCCAGTTCTGAAATGTTCCAACGCCCCTGCTCTCAAAACATTTCAGTATCGTTTTCGTCGAGTACTTTTGCTGCCTTATAAACGTTTTGTTGCTTAATATACGCACTAGTTGCAAAATAAAGATGAGGGACAGCAACACTTTATTAGAATGTGAAAGTAAACATTTGTAGAATTAATACAAATTAAACTGAAAGATAATAATATCGAATAATAATGCACCGAAATCTGATATGTTTGTGGCGCAACGTCAATATTTCTACTCCTCATTGTATGTACAATTACTTATGACCATGAAATATCATCCACGGTTATTCTCTACTAAAGGCTGCTAAGAACTTGTTAACCGCAATATCTTGTTGCGATGTGTCCTTTTTCCCCACAGCCTTCGCTTGCCGTTGTGTGACGCCTCGCGCTCATCAGTCTCCCGCGCGAAGGCCTGCTTGCCGAACGTACCCGAAGCGGGACTTAGACAAATTTCTACCTTCACGAGTTGGCCCATTTTTTGTGTCCATGACTGTACATATATACGGGTATTAAAGCAGAAATGCCTGAACCGAAACTCACAGAATGGTCGTCAACGTTTTTTCATCGAATAGATTTTAAAAATACATCCCGCATTCCCCTGAAGGTTATGCTTTTGACAAATTTCTTCATCGCCAGTTTCTTACAAGAAATTGTATGTAACGCTCTCCATTAATTTTAATTTCAATCATATACCACAAATGTCTGTTTTCACATGTGACTGTATTCTGGAAATATATTACACGTGAATTACAAATAATAGCAATTACGCTAATGACTCACAGGTAGAGAAACAAAAATATTTTAACAGAATTAGCAATAATCTAATTATGTGTCCCCAAGTATACTTTTACATGATGTTAAGAAATTTAAAGTCCAAACTCTGTACACAGTTACAGAAGCCTTGTATACTTACGCATCTGAGATTATTTTTAATACCATTTGAGGTGTACGGATAGGTACGGTGTTGAGCGGATGACTGTAATGCTCAATAGTGAATAAAATCTGGACTACTCATCAAAATTCTATTTGATTTTTTTTTTGCCGTGCTTTTACTTCATCCGCAAACTTTTATTTATACAGCACCATGCAGTAGTATGCTTTACTTCCGAGTAAAAAATTAAAAACTGTTTTTAGAAAAAACCGGAGCTTGAAGCCACGCAATCTACAAAATGTGAAAACTGTAATTTTTATAATTGGTAATATGATAATATCTAGGCCTCTATAATAACCAAATTTAAAAAAAAAAATACTCGCGTTTTGTTTTAAAAATAATGTTACTATCCGACAATCTCTGCGCGAGAGGCTTACGGATGTTAAAATTATTTTCAAATGAAAATGCGAGTATTTTTGAAGTTCAGTTATTATAAAGGCCTAGATATTATAAATATTAAAAAATTAAATATTATAGTTTCCCACTTTTGTAGATTTTGTGGTTTCAAGCACTTATTTTACTAAAAAAAAAAAAAACAGTTTTTAATTTTCTACTCGAAAGTAAAGCATACTACCGCACAGTGATATACAAATAAACGTCCGCTGATAAAATATCTACCCGGCCAAAAAATCTCGTCGAATTTTAAAGATTATTCCAGATTTTATTGACGGTTGAGTAAGTTCGACCTCGTATACCTTTCCAGACACTTTAATATTGGTGTAAGTTGAATCGACCGTGCGGTTATAATGGTTAACGTAGGACGTAGACGCGAGTCTCTTAACAGTATGTCGTACACCTACTGCTGTGCAATCCGTCGTACAAGCATGTTCACACTGCTACGTCTTCTAGGCGTTGAACACTGCAGTTGTAAACCCATTTAAAATATAAATAATATTTCGAAAATGCATGTACAAGGATTCCATAATATTACAACTGACCCTAAGTATCTACGTCTGGAATTTGGATATCGAACTTCCGTCCTACCGATGCTATAACTATTTGAGTTGTGTAAACAGAAATATTTCGTAAAAAAAAATATTCCTTCATGTGTGGCTAGTTAAGACACATTTGGTCACATGAGGAATTGTTTCAACAATTTTGCTTAACGTATCAGAGCCTGCACTATACAATTACACTGGCTACTTTGGTTTACTATTGTCTATAGTACAAAACGAATGTCTGTTTTCTTTAATACTTCCGTTAAAGGTAAATTAATAAAAAAAATCCTCTAAAGTTGCGTTAGGTGCCTCAACGTACCTCACAAATAGGTAAATTTAATGTTAATTGATTAACACCTAGACACAATACTAAAGATTAAAGTTTGTAATCCCCGAAGTATATATATTGAAGCAGAATTACTTTTATTTATAGCAGTCAACATAGTACGAAACGATCTATTACCGCACAATCTCCGATAGAACGAGACTAATTTACGTGGCACAGGAAGTGAAAACGAGCTTTGCTGCCGGTAGCTGGGGCAAGAGGAATAAAGTGAAAAGCAATACAAGTTATAAATCCCAACTTTCCATTATGTAAATTGCTACTTAACTGTTTCCCCTCTTGGTCTGGCCTGATTAGGTAGGATGTTTATTAACTTTCATGTTGTTGGGGAACACGCCAAATTTAAATGATCAGCTTCGATGGAGAGCTTCATGTTATTTTCTGGTGCGTGAAATAATAATAAAAAATAACTACAATTTGCTAGAGAAATCGCACTTCCGATGCCCAATGAAAGTATGTGTGTAACAAATTTGATGAAATACGTCCGAATTATATCTACGAGGTATTAACGTCACTTAGTTACAATCACAGTAAAGTATTAACTTAGCATCCAATGATATCTGAAAGTGTTAAGTGCTCATATCAGCTAATTTCACCAGTCAAATTCACTAGAGGCAAATCACACGTGAAATAGAAAAATGTATTGATTAAGAAAGATTCAGACTGTCCTCTACTTTTATTAATTCAACTATTACATGTTTTAGAATTCCATACGTCCGTCTTTAACATAATTAATTCTACTATCACTCATGAATTCAGACTTTCGTCCAATAACTGACAAAAAATATCAAAACTACATATATCAGCTAGTAAACATAAATCAAATGTGCGTATATTATTAAAAATATTCCATCATTTAAATGCTCCAAGGCATGTTTTAAATCATTGCTACGAATGTATCAAACGATTATGAAAGAAATAACCCTAGAGTAGGTCAGTAACGTAAACTTACTTTTGAATTATAATGTGCAGTTATTGATGAACTTTTTATTTTTGAACCAGAAACACATTCTATAACGGTCATGTGTTTCAGTTATCGTTCATACATTTCACTTTCACGAATATTTCTAAGGACACATTAAGAATGAAAGATTATTAAGGTTTTTGGAAGTTTTACTGTCTCAGATTCCTTTGGCCAAGTTGCAAATATACTGAGCAACAGTCATGTCTGAGATCATGACCCAATTCAATGAGAAGATTGCGTTTCTAATCGTTAGAATAATCACTGCTATATCGAACCTCAACTTGAGTTTGTACATACTGAGTAATCAAGGCTATGGTAACAAGTTGGACTCGCATTATGAATGACATGGCTTCAATTTCCGGGTCCAACCAGTGTTTTTTTTTATTTTTTTAATTTTCGACTGTTTCCCGAGGTGAATTCTATGACGGTTCCTCATCGCAGGCAATGGCCGATTCCTTTATCTGTTCGCATACTTGGGCAAATTTGTGTGTAACTGTCTCGAATGATCTCGTCTACGATACTTAAAACACACCTATAAATTTGCACACGAAATTTGTTTAATATTCGCATCGAAAGGTTGTCTGCTCATATAAAAAAAAATTGGAAACCCTACGCTGCAAAAATGGAAACTACTTGCACTATATCTTAAAATACAAAATATACAAGTGATTAGTTAAATTATTTGAAACAAGCGTACACAAAAAGAAAAACTTAACATTAAAATATTTAAACTGTAAACTTAACCTTATAATATTTGAACTGCAATGTACTTCACAACAACATTTTCTAATTCGAAGCAAGATTTCTGCAGTTTATCGTTACCAAAATTAATCTCATACATTCTATTTCATTTGAAATTAATATAAAGCTCTGAGGTCATAAGCAAAATAAAATCGTTATCTTGTGTACAGCAGTTACAGTTGATTAACTTGTTCTTAAACACGCCATATTGGTTAAACAGTGGGTTTAAAAATGTCTAAATGACTATAAGCACTGAAAAAAATATCTAAAAAATAACAAAAAAAAAAACTCTAATTCACCTAACACCGCCAATTCAATCTGAGAATTTTTAAAATTTAGTTTCTTATATGTATACCTCTGTTGCTCCGACAACGTTAGTGTTACGTTTCGTTTTTTTATCTAAATTTAACCGTTAAGCTTTTCGTTTGAAATTGGTCGTGTATACTACACTCGAGTACTTCGAACGATTTTGTCCCCCACAATGTGACATGACCCGCTGCCCGTTTCTGCAACGCGGGTTGCATTCTACTAAACAGCAAGGGATATAGTATTACACTTGGAAGAGAGAGGTGGAGGGTACTATGGCGGCAGTCTGGGCGAACGTATTTTGTGCGTTTGAAGACTAGGAGGGTGGAAGCTATAAGGACGACATAGCACGCGCATCACACCTCCTCCTAGCCTCTAGGCGCAAATCACAGAACTGGCGCGCAATCTTCTCGCCAACTAGTCACTACGATACAGTCAGTGATGACCCATCATTTTTGACGTAATACTAAAACTAAAGGTGTACTGTACACTCATATATGTCTTTAACTATTTTCTCCAGGATTTAGAAACCGGAAAAAGATCGCAAAACAACCATTTTCTCAATTTTCGGCTGCTATAAAACATGCTTTAATGAGTATTGGTGAACTTGAAATATAGAAAAAATAATAGTGAAACATCATGGCAATGGCTCTCAATCTCCTAAAGGCAAAGGTTAAAAATACATCCTGGCGTCCGTTGTTCAATCCTTTAGCTTCTGACACATGCAACAATAATACACTGTTACTGACAGAATTTGCGTGCTATTGGGCTAAAACTATCGCAATACTTAGCTGGCTCTAAGGCCGACTTTTCCTCGCCCACCTCCTTGCCGCATCGCCTCTATGCGCAACGCCAACTGGCGTCTGTCTTCCCCTTGAGAACTTCACTTAAGGGACCCGCCTCCCTGTCTGTTGTAGGTTAGAAATATCAGTTCACTAGGACAAATGTTATACATTTTATTGACGTACCTGCCCACGAAAACAAAACACATTTCACAGAAGGATAACAAAGAACTTTGAAAACGTAACGTCCACTGGAAATGCTGTTTCCGAGCCCTTCAACATGGCTATTTCGGCCTTTTCGCGAAGCTGTATCACAAACTATACAACTCAGATTGGTACGAAATAAATTAAGGACCTTACAGTGAATCTTGATACATACTTTCCAACAGTAAAATAGTAGGGTGACTGCTTGAAGTCCCACAGTTCCAGCGATAAAACGGAAATACTGCGCCCCAGTTTAGTGTCTTGCGCATAGGGGCAACATTATTCTAAGAGTGCGCGTCTTGTGGCACCTGAGCCTCCAACGCGCAAAACACCTCCAGGGAGACGGGTCCCTTAAGGAACAATCGATATTGCGGTGCTGACTAATACGACCTCCGACTCTTTCGAGATGAGCTCCAGTCTCTCGGAAACGAACTCTGGGCTAGGGTAGGGCAAGGGGATGCTATTACTCCCAGCTGTCTACGTGACCGTTAAGAAATGGGTGCGGCAGAGCTGTAGCTGACGCCAAGTTCATTTCCTGCGTTCCCCATCAGCAAGGGAGATATTGTTATTCGAGGTTGGCAACAGCAGAGGAGACCTACCCTTCCACTTCGTGTCGAGAGTTCCTTCCCGACGAGAGATTGCAAATAGGACTATGCACGGGAGAAAAGTTGCGTTCGGGAAGCTGCGCGTATCTGCCAGGGCAATTCCCAGCCAGCACACCCTCTCGAAGATTACACTTGGGGGGATTCTGGAGGGGGAGATGGGGTTTGTTTGGCACGTGGAAAAAGCGAGGAGGGGACAAAAGAAGAGCGGTTTTTCGTCCTGGGTTGGAATGATGAAAAAAAATGTAAGCGCCTACGCGATCGAGGAAGTTCCTGACCTGGGTGCGAATAAATCTACACACAAGGCCACCTCAATTCATTTCCTGGAGGGAGGAACGGAACAACCAGAGGGCCTGCAATCTGCAACTTCGCGAGGGTTGGGGGGAGAAAGTTGGGAGCAAACCTTTGTGAAAGAAGATGGGAATCCAAGAGCGAGTTTGGAGATGTGAGGATGGAAGACATCACTCGGAGAAGACGAGAGAAGGGAGCGCTGTAAGTAAATACGATCGAACCAACACACTGGGACACAAAAATAAAAGGAAATCCCTGGTCACACTAAAGCAATGAAAAAAGTTGAAAGCATGCTAAAAGTAAAAAAAGTATTGTATGAGTAATTTTTTCGACTAGTCATCTGATCGGTAAAAATAGTGGGATTTCTTAAAATTGAAAGTACAGATACAGATAAATAAGAGAAAGCTAGAGAAAAAGTCTATAGCTGTTAGATATCGTAGGTGAAGATACAAAATTTCCTACGTAATTTATCCTAAGTTAGCAACAGTATTCAGAAAAATTCCTAATACCAATAACACTAAAGAAATAACATTTTTGATAGCACTACAGTGTACTAAAATCTGTTAAAGGTACTACACAACTCAAACCCATAATTTTTTCTTCCATCCTCCCGAAAACGTACCAGTTTAGGCATACGAAATTTTGATTTTTTTTATCGACGATGTGAAGGTTAAACATAAAATAAAGAACGAAATTCTGCAATGTATCATGCCTTTTAGAAATGTAATACTGAAGCGAAATTTATCTTTGATTCAAATTGTTGTTGTAGGTAGCAATAACATATGTCACGTCTTTATTTCGACTGGAAAAATCTATACTAACTTAAACAAGGAAAAAATCTTCATCAAACAAATACTTTTACAGGAACCACTCACACGACAAATATTTGTCATTTTATCTGATAAAGAATTCTCTGATGAATAAATTAATATTGACCTCTACTGGCAGAGATTTAGAAATCCTTTGTTTTTAAATTTATAAACGGTGTATCGAAACAGATGAAATATGAAACACTAAACACTAAAGCGAAACGGGCTTTTGTGTTCCCGCTGCTCGTTTTAAGCGAAGCTGTTAAAAACCTATTACTATGTAATTATTCGTAGTTTTTTCAGGGATCATGCTGATGTTTGAAAATGCCATTTTGCATCGCAAATGTGCGGCAATGTTTCGGACCATGCATATTCATGCGAGCGATAATTTTTGCGAACCTAGACAATGGCTTTCAGCCCCGCGCTGGGGTTGGTGTGTCAGAAACGCTTGTTTTGACATCCGACCGTAAAATAATGAAGCCGTAAAAATTAATGCGCTGCTGTATACATGCATGGAAAGCCAAGGTGGTGTTGGTATAAGCCTGCGTTGTATTCCGAACACATAATTTCCTAATTAAATTTGTTATTAGGCAATCTGAATAACCTAATAAACGTTTATAGTTTTCATTCTCAACAGCGTTGGGACCAACGCATTAACATAATTTTGAAAATAGGGGTATTAATCAAAATTGCTACGAAACATCACTACTTATAAATTCACAACGTTTCGTTCTTTTGTGCTTTTCATACGTTACGTAATACTAGCAACAGTAAATTAATAAGTGGTAAAAATAATATTACACACCCAGCTATGTCAAGTGATATATTGGAATAAATATTTGATAAGTAGTAAACTGTGTTATACAAAGTGTTAGTAGCCTATTTAAATTACCAGGGCAATAGTAAACTAACTTTCATACTGATTTATTTTTACCTCCAATAACTATTTCTCATATACTTCTATTATTTTCATCTGCCAATGACAAAAAAAATCATAGTGATCCCAAATATTATATTTTCCTATGTGGAAAACATGATTAATATTTGAGTATTTCCATTTCCTACGCGTAAGATTTAACTGACGCTGTAAAAATAAGATAGAAATAAGTCAGTAATAAAAAACACAACTATTCATACAAAAGAGGCAACAAAAATACAATTTTTAAATATTCATCCCGTATTTAGAATGAGTGTAGGATTCATATGCCACTTGGAAAATTGGTTTATTTACGTAGATTTTATTTCATATTAATGTTAATTAATGAGTGTTTGCATTTTCGGAGATTCACTAGTGAACAATTCTGCTTCAACAATAGTAGTAACTTACCTTATATTTGTGAGTTTTACAGAGGGGTTGCTTACAAGCTTTTTATTTGCGTAATTTGTCGTTTAAAGTATTAATGAGATTTATTGTTTCTTGGATATGAACTGAAACTTTCTAAGGGAAAATGTGCACTGCTAATAAATGTTTGTTGTAACAAGCAAGTTGTAAAATATACCAACGTGTATTTGTAAACTGTTATGTACCAAGTGTGCTCGAACTGAAGATAGCAAGCACTAGAGGCAAGTAGACTAGTACAAATGGAGCAGATTTCACTGAGAATCAGTATTGTATGTCATTCATAATATATCCGCTTATGGTATTGGCAGAATAGAGAGGATAGTATGACATAGTGAGCGGACAGTATGCCAGTGTTGACGGATACAGTTATGTTGTATGAGGACGTAGGAAGAAATGCTATCGACCTATCGTCGCAGTCATGCTGTACCAAAATGCTACCTCAACATACAGCATCCTAACTACTGTAATTCCATACTCTCATTGCATTTTCCCATCACTATTAGCGAGTTGACTATGGACGTAAAGCAATCACTTCCTCGAAGAAATATGCTTCATTAGTACTTCTGTAATTCACAAATGTGTCTAATTACTATATAATACGTTGCCTTATTTTACGCAGTGTTACTGGGACATGTAATTACTTCTGACATGTGAAAATATCATCATTAACGAGTAGGCTACTTTGATTAATTACAAAACTAATTTGCTACTCAAATTAAAAGTGATAATACGAAAATAATATGCCCAGTGTAAAAAGAAATCTCTTGGTTATTAATTTACAGGTAGACTAAAACAGCATTATTTGCTGTACATACACTTAATTAGTTTAAATATTTATATCTTGTATAATGCAACTTGGCGGAAGGTGCAGTCATGCAAGCTCTTTTACGTGTCGTTAATTTTTTAAACTTTCGTAAGGCTTCATGACTTACACAAACGTCCAACGAAAACAGTGTCATATACTAATATTTTGCTGGAGATTTAGTCAGACGTTATGGCTTTAAATTTCCTTAAGGTCTGGTTTCTCAATGTCTGATTTTCTTCTGATTATCTTCCGGTTAAAATTTAACTAGTGGTTAGCAACAATATCTGTTTCTCAAGTACTGATTAAGCTTAATCAATGGGTTAGCAGTCAGTAACCATTGGTTATCTTAATTGTAAGAAGAGGTATTGATTACAGAGTTAAACAGTACCTTAAAAACAATCGAGAATATAAACAGTGACAATTTTTAAGGTTATGATGGCGGATGATTTAAATTTATTGTTTGAAGATGTTGATGAAGTAATAGCAGATTTCATAAACATACGAAGACTTTTCCGGGAATGCCCAAATCACATGTAAATAGATGACAATGAATTTGTTATGAGATTTCGCCTGAGTAAAAATACTGTCATAGTACTACTAAAAAAAAATTGAAGGGCAATTGAAAATGACCACAGACAGTGCTTTCGGGTAAGTAATATTCTATTGTAGGTTATGTGAAAACATTTGGTGGTTATGTCACATGCCTTTGTGTGATGTCTCTATACTTCCATACATTATATTGCAAAATTGGTTAGAAACCTTTGTTAGATATGTTAACACACATGTGTACGTTGTACTACATATCTTGCGTAATGGTATTCAAATATATATTTTTATTTCTTCGGGAAAAATGAAACATACGTTGATCGGGGAATCAGGATTGAAAAGTTCTTAACATAAATTTATAGATTATATTACATGTTTTTAGATACTTTTGTATATTATGATACCTATTATAGGTTATGTTAATTTTACATAATTTTGTAGGTTATGTTAAACATAAAGGTTCCTAGATGAATTAAATTCTACTTCGATTTTCTTTCATGCATCTTCTTTCTGCTTCCAAGTTACGGCATCAATTTTTTTTGTGTTCTATGATAAGGACGTATTTTTTCAGCAAGAGAAATCAGCATTTCTGTTTCCAGAGAAACAACATTTTCGGACGCGGCCACTTATTTTCTTCCATTAGCCTATGTTAACACCGCTAACTAGCACAACTAAATAAAACATAAAACGCTTCACTGCAGCCAATCACAAGCTGATACGTCATTGCATGGTTGCCACGTTTATCTTAACCGATACTTAGCTAAACGTAAGATTAAAGTACATTGAGAAACATTTCAGATTTAATCACCATTTAATCAATAGGTTAAATATAATCATAGGATTAGCTAATCAAGACTTTAATCAGACATTGAGAAACCGGCTCTGTGTTACATCTTCCCCGAGTTAACTTATTCTATGCAGGCGTACACAAATAAATTACAGCAGTTGAAAACCAAAGTCAATTTCTGTTTAGCTTTCAAAATCGTTTTCAAACATCGAAATTAAATACGAAAAATTTAATTTCTGGAGTTGTATTTTACTCCACTTAAGGCCACGCTCTTTAGTTCAGTAGAGGTTTTGAAAATATTTTTAAACGCAAATTAATGCATATATCAAAAATTAGTTCTGGCGTTTTAACGCTTATATATCATCGTTTGTATCTGAAATTTTCTGTTGCAGTACACCTAACAGATTTTTAGATTTTTGCCCCTGAAATAGCATATATTTTGTTGTCAAAATATGTCAAAATGTAGCAAAATTATTTTCTGCTAGGAAACGGTACATTATTTTTAAAAACCGCTCTGGCAAAACTGTACACAGCCTCAATTTTTTTCAAAGCATATAGTTAAAAACTATTCAAGTTATTTGCAATTATTTGAAAAGAATATTTCTCTACTAAATGATTTCCGTTCCACCAAATCCAGTGAAACATTTTCTAAACTGACAGCACTGGGTCGCACCACTTGACGGGAGCGCCCGACAGAAAGAGGTGAAGATTGGAGAATGGTACCAGGGGGAGGGGGGATACAGCCCTACGGTGTTTGCCGTGATGATGTTCGCGTGACAGTTCCTCGCCCGATCACTGTTATTACCTCGCTGCACCTGCTCCCGCCTTGCACCTGCCCGACCCTTGCTGCACCTGTCTGCAGCGACCTCGCCGCGACGTATCAGGTCGACAACCGGCTAAGTGACATTTAGTCGCTATGGAACACACTGCCTCGCATAAGAAGTCAGGTATTTTACATTTGTGTTCACAGACCCACATACAGTTGTTATAGGCCGTTCGTCGATAAAGGGAACACTTAAAATTTAACCTTTGAAAAATATTACTATAACCATTACTGCATATTATTCAACATTAACTGTAGCTGCCATACTGCTTCTATGGTTGGCAGCGAAGTCACGCAATGTAGTTATATGTATTTCCCTACTTAATTTATACAACACTGAAACAAAATCAATTGTAATCGACATAGTTGTATTTTACTTACTTAATAAACTTTTTTTTATCAAACTGTATCGATTAATGTTGGCTGCACAATTTATCTCACAAGCGCAAACATGAAGTGACGTGTCCAGACAGCTAAGATATTTCCCTTCGTCAGCCGTTACGCGAGGAAAGCTACAGATTGGCTGTAAATTGAACTTTAGCAGGGCTTTTTGGAGTGCTCGCTTTATCCCGAACCACATATACCACAGGAACAATACTAAGCATAAGAAATGTTTAGCTATAAATCTCCGTAGCTAACACGTTGCAGTTTCCTGTTAACATACGCGATCGGATGATAACCGTCCGACACTACATAGTTATCTGTAGACCAATCTCAAGCGTCAGATATTACAACAGCAACATTCTCATTGGCTATATCAAATACGCTAACAAATTCACGCACATGCCATAGCCAGTAGCATAAGCATAAGCTGAACGTACGTTGAAGCCTAGCACACAGTCAAGTTTTTATGCGATAAATCACAATCTCTGTGTCACAAGTGATTTATGCAGTCACATTTATTTAGCCGACTATCTAAATGTCCAGCAAATAATTACAGCATTTCTTCACAATTAGTAAGTTGTTAGCAGGACAGCCTTCAGAACTGCCATAAACATGGAAGTCCTCATGTTATACATTAAACTATAAAGACCCTTTTACAAGTCAAATTTTGCTTCAAATTACCGTCGGCTGTAATTTAATTTATTTAATGCCGCGTGGTGTCCTATTGCCGACGTAATGACTACCATTATGATTTTCAAATTATCGTTCAAAACATGTTCCATTTTTTATTGAATTATAATTTTCAGTCACCGATTAGGAGGTATTATGGCCACACGAACACTAATGACATTAACAAAATTGATTTGCACATTTTCAAGTATGAAAAGTGAACAATATATTTCCTAAATACCTTAATAATAAGAAAATTAACGTTATTTATTCAATTAATTTTTTACAGAGAAAATAATATTAAAACACATTATTAGATTTTTTAACTACATCAAAATATTTTCAAATTTTTACTTGAAGGTATGCTGAACAAATACATTGCATTGCTTGTAAAATGATAATCTATTCAATACAGACCTCAGCAGCAAAAAATATTTTCCTCTTATATCGAATAATATAATTTGAACACATACTTGCGAAGACAAATTATAAAAAAAAAATTAGGCTATTAAATTGTAGGCTTTTTGAACACGGCAAAGTCTAAATATTTTCTCATCTAGATATGTTATAGAAGAAACCTAAACCAACTAAATAAATAAATTCACAGCGAATAAATACCACGCGAATGATATATTCAGGTATTTCTCAGGAATTAAAAACAGTACTGATCGTACACATGCTACACACGGTCGGAAATTTTGCTGCTATTTAATGTTCTGTTAACACGCAGGTTCAGCAAAAAAAAAATTTATTTTTACTTATGACAACGCACATAACACAGATAAACCAGCCATCATCCTGTATGTACACAATTTCACTATCCAACGAAACATACATTAAATGAAAAAACAATAACTCAAATGCATAAAAATAATATACCTTGATGCTCTTCTACCATTAATTTACACTGTAGAAATTATTCGTAAATTTACCACACCAGTGTAATAGAGTGGTACGAAAGTAGATGTGGTAAAACCGTTTCACATACATCTATGGTAACGTTCGAATATAATTTTAGAAAACAGTCGAGTGTATACTGATGGTATAGGCGGTTCGGGATTAAGTAAGCACTTCTGAAAGCATAGCAACTTTTTTTATTTCAGATAATTAGTATTTTCCTGGAATTAATTTTTAAATAAATACAGGAACATAATAATCACAGTATAAATTTGTAAGATACGCAAAAAAATTTGTAAATTTACTACACCTATGTAGGCTATAGGAATGTTAAGAAACAAGGCACTGTAAAATTGTTTCCTATTCATCAATTACGGAACAGTCAACATTACACTTGTGTTCCCATACTTCTATAGTAACAGCTCAACACTTACTTTATTTACAAGCTGAAGCAAAGTAAGTGAACATTACAATGTATGGATTCAAAACTTCCATCACTTTTTAGGAAGTTGTTTTACAGTCGTTATGAATACCATGAGCCTCGCCTGGAGGACGGGCTAACGACGACGACAGTGCAATTAGGTTAGTGGTTGTACAAGACAAGGGCCTTAGCGATTCTCTCCACCTAAACTGAAGTGTAGCAATATAACACGATTTATGTTAATTCTACTACAGGTTTGAAAGATCAATGTTAAAAGTTTGGCGAAGGGAAATTTTCTGCAGCTTGAGCGCTGGTATCGGCAATGGGTGCGCAAACTGACCAATCACAGAGCTTGCCTGAATTTTAAGTTACATAAAGATGATAATTTAAAACGCGAAATTGGTTACTTTTCAATTTGAAATTAAGTTGAATGACATCATTTACAAGCCTATTTAAATTTAAATTTACTACAGCTACGTATTTTTCTGGTCCCTTAGCAACTGCAGCGAAACTAGCGGCAGAAAATTTCCTTGTACCGAAGTCTCCCATAAAAAAAAAAAACAAATTTCTTTATAACGTGTAGTAAAATTAATCTTAAACACAAAGTATCGGGGGAATCGGGCAGGTCTCCTTCAAGTCTTCCAGCCGTCACCAACTCGCCAGGATGGTCCTGGGTCGAGACCCACGACGTGCCGCCGTCCGTCGATAGCCGACACAATCATCATCAGCCTCCGTCCGGTATCATGTTAACGGCGAGGTCTAAGATGTCCGAAGGGTCACCCGTCATACAGTATAACACAAACCTGAATGTAATTAACTAGAAAGCCGCTCCCCTCCTATCTTAATTAGCCTGTATTCTGTAATCTGAACTATGTAGAGCACTGCCACAGTATTTAATGTATTTCATTTAACCGTAGCCCTCACATGAAGTCCTATTATCCCCTAACTAGTTTCAGTACAAGTGACTACCTCTGACTACAGCCACCCAACCACTTTAACTCTTGTGTAAAACATATTCAAATAATTTGTTTTACAACACAGTGTACTCAAAGGGTAATGCTGGAGGTCACTACAAATAGTACTTTACATTTATTGTTCTATACACGATGGTTTGCAAAAGTGCTCAATTTACCTCGAACTACCTATACCAGACTTGTGTAATAACAATGCCAAATAGTTGCTCTGTTTACAAGCTTAATCATGGCATGCGTTCTGTTTTGTGTGTGGGTGAAAAAGTCCCGTACTCTTTAGGAAGTTGTTTATCTGTGTATGATACATGTAAAACGTCTTTCTTCCATACAAAAAGTCCAAAGCAAGGATTTCACATTTTTATATTTCTATATTCACTCACTAAACTGCCAAGTACAGATAGTTCTGCGAGTGAACTTTTGTTCGTTACATCAAATCACAAATCATTCGATTTTTATTTGAACCATGTAATCAGCGGCGGAAGATAAATATCAAGAAAATCTACCTATCATGTACCGGCCAAACTATTGATTTTAGAGGAATAGTTTGCAAATAAAAAAAATTGTAGAGACGTTAGAAGTATTCGTACGTAAAGAAAATGGTAGTTTTCTAAATTCGAAGTTTTCCGTTTTTCGTCAAGTTAGGTAACGTTAGGTAAACTAACCTTACTTAAGGTAACCTAACCTAACATTACCTAACCTAACGAGAAGTGGAAAACCTATAGTAAAATTACTTAACCTAACTAAAACTAACCTAATCTAACTGAAACTAAGCTAACGTAACTTACCGTAATCTAACAAAAAACGGAAAATTTCGAAGTTAGAAAACTACATTTTTCCTTAAGGTTGTTCAAGTGGGGAAAAAACATAATTTTATACTTGTATGAAATAGTGTTAGTTTTGTAAACATTACTTGAGAGTACACATACTTCTAACGGAAAAAAATTAGCTCATATAGTTTTCCCATAATGGCACTTCAAAGTCAAAATTTGCGTGTTTTTACTTCATACAAAACTTGAAAACCAGATAACATAATGAAGTGAAAAAAATCACATCAAAACCATATGTCCTGGTCTATGGCTTGTAGCATTTAAAACCCGTTACAAAAATATTTATGTGAAATAAAAAATTTCAAAATTTGAAATTTTTTTGGTACTTTTAGAAATTTATTTTAAACACAAAAATATTTTATAATGGGTTTGTATATGCTTCAAGCCGTCGACGGCGACGTGTAGTTTTGATGAGATTTTTTCCATTTCATTA
>PNEQ01057783.1:7322-19070 GCA_003012365.1 Medauroidea extradentata | reverse complement strand
GTGCTCGCCCCTTAGTCTTTATACAGGTGCTCGCCCCTTAGTCTTTATACAGGTGCTCGCCCCTTAGTCTTTATACAGGTGCTCGCTCCTTAGTCTTTATACAGGTGCTCGCCCCTTAGTCTTTATACAGGTGCTCGCCCCTTAGTCTTTATACAGGTGCTCGCCCCTTAGTCTTTATACAGGTGCTCGCCCCTTAGTCTTTATACAGGTGCTCGCCCCTTAGTCTTTTCCAAAATTAATTTACTTGTATTAGCGGGAACCTCAGTGGCCAAACTGTCAGACAATTCACCCCCCATCAAGGTGATTCGAGTTCAATTTCAACGGGGTTGGTCCCTGTTTTGCATGTGGGAACTGTGGCAGACGATGCTGTTGGTCGGCGGAATTTCTTGCCATCTTCCACTCCCACCGCCCTTTTATTTCGGTGTTGTTTCATTCTCATCTCATGTCACCCCTCACCAGTGCTAAAGACCTCGATGTCAAGCACTGACCAAAATCTCTCACTCAGTTGTATTAGCACAGACTCAAATTGTGCTTAAAAGATCAAAATTGTCTTTTCACACAAATTAAGTCCATGAGAGGGAAGTATTCATCATTTTGTCATTTGCACATAATTACAAGCATAAATATGTTTTTTTTTTTTTTCTTATTTTCAATAATGCTTTGTTTGCTACTACAATGGTTACAGCTTTCTCCTGAACAGCACAGCTAATCAGTTTTCCATGTTTCAATTTTTAGCAGCATAAAATTGTTTGTTGTTACCATGACCTAGAAATATACAAGGATTTAGCTTCTAGAAAGCCATCGTACTTTGGTGTGAATGTGGAGTAATTGTTGACTTTCTACTGTGTCACAAAGACTAACGGGGGAGAGTTGAACTACATATCTGTTTACTTTGATACACTCACTAACAACACAATGTACTTCTGATGGACATGACGTAACATTTTATATTTTATAATACTGTGACATTTTCCCCACTATGCCTGCTATCTCATCACTGCACACTATATGTTTGCTCCAGTAGAGTTCGTAACCAAGAAGTGTACCAAATATTTTCCAGTTGCATTGGTAACTCAAACATGCGCGCAAAAGCAAATCGTTTATAGATTTTGTAAAGAGGCATATTGCAATGTGAATCACTTCTACTTGTCAAGCTACATATGCTCTCATCATGTTAGAATGGTAATGTATTAAATTTTTTCTGTCTTATAAACAATAAATCTTTGATAAAGTCAGAGATTTCAAGAAAACAACTGATCCAATAACACAAGTTTCAATCAATGCGGATGATAAAATGACCATTATTTTAAGTGAGGTTAGGTTGTTTTACATGTGTACTTCTATGTTGCGAAAAATTGGAAGTTAAAACTAATATGCCTATTATGATGAAGTGAACAAAGCACGCAGACTGTTTCCAGTCTCAGTAATATACTATAAGTACTGTACTACAGCTGAAGCTATTTGTTGGGCTGCCTCGTCCACAACGAGGGCATTAGACTGTTACACAAGACTTCACTAAGTTAACGACTTATCCCAACAACAGACTGGATCAATTTGAGCCAGATTTGAACCCAGATGCACCCAAATGTGAGTCTAACGTGTTACGCCGGATACACAACCACACTTACTGTGCATACATGGAGTAGAAAGTTGACCAACTCCGTCACGTACACTAGCACACTACGTGATGTGAATGCTTGCACGCAAACTCAAGTGTTGCTAATTTTATATGTTCTCTATGTGGTGGTTGAGAATCCAGCTTTACTGTTGTGTCATCTCAATCAGCGTGTAAATAAGCAAACTTCTGCCCAGAGCTGATAAATTCTAATTTATAACTATCTGAAGCTAAAGTTTTGGACATTTAACAGGGATTTCACCACAAATGAGTTAACTTTGGCCAAATATCTGCTCACATACGTTAAATATTTAGAATTAAGATACAAGCAGTAGAAAATAAAATATTTCCCGTAACACTGGTTTCAATCAAAGCATTCACAACACAAACACAGCTGAATAAAGTATAACCACTACTGTCAACATTTTTAAGGGACAAATAAAAATTGGTGCAAAATAAGGGACACAACAAAAACTGTAACACAGCTAAAGTCAAAGTGGAACCTCACTTTTAACTTCTCACTGTACCTGCAAAAATTGCTGCAAATGTGACCACAAAAAGTACGGTGTCAAATAAAGAAAAGCAAAAAACAGGAGATACAAAAAAGGGATTATATTGTAAAGTAAAAATTTACACAAGTTAATTCTTACTTACAGCATGGATCTTAGATTTCAAATCAAAAAACATTGTAAGAAAACTATAATAATGTGTTCATTTCACACAACTTAAAAATTGTGTAGCTAACCTACAGGAAATAATGGAATCCTGAAAACATGGTGTATTAAAAAATGTGAATCCAAGTTGTACTGAATTAATTGCTATTGCCGTACATCAGTTCATCAGAAAAAACTGTAAGTTAACTGAATCACATAAACGACAAGTACCAGCAGCCCCCGTGATGCCACTTGTATTCACCAGACAACATCTTCACTTAACTTCTTACAGCTTGAGTTTTTAATTTTGTAAACCCCTTTGTACTCTATTCAGTTCCACTGGCACCATAGTGTATGTAGCACATCTCTACTCTGTGTTCTATGCTAGTAATATCCCGATTAGGCTTTCTTACTAAACGGATTCAATCCATACACTAAGAAGCATGCGTATGTATGGACAAGGATTGTCCTGCGTCGATTGTGTTAGTAACTGCAGTGTACCAATACTGTAATTTGCATGTACAAAAGACAGAAGCACAAGTACTCGTGTCTTGGTACTTGACAGATACACACAAAAAATGGGACGACACATAATCACGGAAGCGCGTATCGCAACGTTTAGCTGCTTAGAGCAGCTTCCTCGGGCGAAGAGACGTGGCTGACTGCGGAGTGACTGCCGATGCACCGATGCTGATGCACCTAGCGGCCAATGGTTGAACTGATATGAGGCCGGAGATTCGAAAGCGTCAAATAGAAGATGTGTAGAGGTTAATGAGGAGATACGAGTTTAATGGTTGTGGGAAGCTGACTGACTGGGGATGTTATCTTATATTGAGACCTGGTGGTTGCCTGGATTTAGTGATTTACTGATGAGCTAGTTCCCATCGTCTGAGTTCAGAGCTATTGCTTGTAGGTGGCAGAGCCCTCACCACACTAGTGCTGTAGCAAGAGTCTTTTGTACATACTGATAGCCTAGCGACCTCTTCCTTTGTTTTACAAAATGACCAGCTGGCTTTGTTAAGGGAGTCATTCGTCATATGCAATCTCTCTTCCTCTCACTGTTCTGTCTGCTTCATATCCAGTTTGATCGGGGCCTACGCTGAGTGTCTATACCTCACACCCCACTTCCATGAAACAGGAAGCGGCTGCCAATCATTACCTTTGCCCTTCTCCTTGGACAACACCTATTCCAGACATGTGGCAAGAAAGGCTGTGTGTGTAACTCTGCTGCACCTCCTTCCTCTCACTCGTCCAGACCTTACCATTTTTGTTTTTCCATTCTTCACTTCCTTTCCCTTCCCTTCTCGCTTTGTCATATGACACAGCTCAGGCACCAGCTCTCATGAACTGTGCCACTCCTACACTTCTCTCTACTTTATCTACTTTGTTCAGACAAGCGTGCATGTGTGTGCGCACATATGCACACACACCACGCACTGAACACACACGAACTCTAGCGCCATGCACAAGCAGACAGGAAGACTCTTAAGTCGGCGCTACATTGCCAGGTTCGATAACGTAACAAATCCAGGGCTGTACAAATCCACACTTCGCCACTTGAAGCTATATTCTGCAAAAAATACTGAAGTGTTTATCAAAATAACTTTGGATTATTACACTTGATTGCTGTCTAGGTCAGAAAAAAAGCTTTGAATTACAAATTAACTGTATTTTGAACTAACCAATCTCCAAAGCATGTAAAATTTTATCCTTACGTTCGGGACTGAATAATGGCTTCGATTTATGTAGCATTTCGAATTAATCAAGTTCAAATTAACGATGTTTTACTGATCTTCTATTATGTCACGCAGTGCGTCATTTCATTCTACAAATGTCATCTACATATTTCACCAAGTGTGTTTTGAACAAAATGCAAATAAATTGGAACTGTAAAGTTTTTTCCCTTTGAGAGTAGTTTGAAAAAGTAGAGAGTGAGTCTTACATGGAGGCAAGTGGTGGATGGGTAGATACAGTATTTTGATCTACACATTGTTTCATGAACTCTCCAGCATCCAGCCAAACTTAAGATGATGACAAAATCGCTACAAATGCACGTACATGTACGTTAGCCAGTTTAAGAAAGTTTAGTGGAACCCTTTTTTTACATTCCCAGATTTTACACTTTCATTTATTTAACATCTGACTTCTTTGGTCCCTTGTAAATGTTACACACTGTAAATTTCCCTCTTTTCATACTTTCCTGCATTTTACACCAGTTTTTATCAGATCCCTTGAGTGGTGTAAAAAAAAAGGGGTTTCACTTTATGCGTACTGTTTTCAATAAAATATTTATATTAAAAAAGCACACATACATTTGCATGCATGCGTACATGTGCATTTATGAATGTACATACCGTACATAATATGACATTCTGTTCCAAAAATCCCTCCGAAAAAGTTTGGGATCGCCTTATTTTCGCATAACAAAAATATTTTGAGGTTAATACTTATGCATTAATATTATTTATGTATGTAAAATAGTCAGTAGTTTATAGGGAAATACATATTGTGAAGCGACCAACCTGTGCTTGGGATATACTTTTTCGATAAGTCAGTTGTGTTTCTAGGTCCCTATTAATGTTTATTTGTTTAGCATAATTAATGCTAGCCAGTGTTACTGACACTTCAAAACCAAGAGCTGGTCGGCCTAGCGTCAGTTAGGTGTAGGGCAGGGATGATGCATTTATTAATGTCAATAGCCCCAGTGTGTTGCCCTGCCACCCTACTGTAGTCTATTGCCTGTAGATGGTTAAACTACTAGTGTTTAAACAATTGTAAGTCAGTAGTAATTGTTCCAATATGAGTTCCATGTTGTCTTAAGCTTAATAATTTTCTAAGGACATCATTTAGTTAAATAATTTAAATATTATAATTATGCTGAAAAGGATATCGCCTAGAAAACCCAATCTCTAAATGTAAAACTGTTATTGGGCCTGGCGAAACAGTAAAGTAACAGAAAACCGTGTCTGGATGCAATTGCTAGTGATAAATTTTCACATTGTAATATTTTAATGTTAAATAACGTGTTCTCAAGCCTGGAGTTAGAATTATTCTGAGTTCTGTTTTCACAACTGCACGTGAATTTAAAATAAATATGTCTTGTGTGGACTTTTCTGAAACTGCATAAAACTTCAAGCAACTTTGGACTCTTAAAAATTTTATGAAGAATTAATCCTTTAAAAGTTATTGCAGTTGGAAAATTTTTGGTGTTCATTCTAAAGATGTGTAGACGAGTTCGGCCAGCCCGGCCATGGTGCCGTGGGGCCACACCGATAGGGGCTCACAGGTGTACGGCCGGCAATGTCCGATGCCAAGATTTTATTTAATATAATTTTTATTGTAATAATTATTCAGTAAAATAGTAAAACACGTCTTTATGCTCAGCAGAATTTTGCAGATTTTTCGGTAATTATAGTTTGTTTATTTTGTATCCAGACCTGTTATTCGATCTTGCTAGAATGTTGTGGAACATTTTACTGGAAGGTGGGCCGCCATGGTATCTTGGAACGTCATTGCGGTCGCCGTGGCTGGTCACCTTTGTTCTTGACTGTCGAGGAGGCCGGACGTGTGCCGCGTTGTACGATTTTTAGCACGTGGTAAGCCGAGGGACGCGAACGAAAGCCATGGGACTATGATGGAAGACGGTCAAAAGACTTGCTATAATTCTTTATTAACTAATTTTCATTATTTTAATGTAAGCTTACGGCAGTATCAACTGTATGGCCAGCCCACTATCGGTTATGATTTAATTCAACACGTGCTATTTTTCTTTTGAGATGGGTTTCGTTTTAGTTCAGTTCTCTTTCTATTTAATTTTATGTCATGTACAAAAAGTTCGTACATGCCGATGTAAGCGCGGTTGAGTGAGTTTTTGTGGAAAAAGGTGTGAAGTGTTCAGCCACTTCCCCATATTGTTTAAATATTTATAAAGGGTTTTTATTTTCTTATTTAAATTTATATGTAAATCTTTCTTAACAGGCTATATGCCATTTTCAGGGTGAGTCTGTCAGGTGTCCGGTGTGATGCAACAGAATTCAATAACCTAGTAATTGGGGACATGTTAATTTAAATTCACCTTTTCAAAATTCAATATAAATATAGTCAAGGAATTTTAAAGTAGAGGCAGTTGATTATTTTCCTGGCTTGTTTGGTTTCAAATTGACCACAGTAAAATTTTAATTATTTTTGTTGTTATAACTTTTTCTTGTATTTTGGCTAATTTTTTAGTTTTAGTAATTTTAGCTTATTATTATATTTTCCCTGGTGAAGTGAGTAACTTCAGGTGTTGCAAGCTTCTCCAGGCTGTAGGATTTCTGGCGCCGACGTTGTGGTTGATCGCTTGCTTCATGGAATTCTCTCCATGACGTAGGTTATTGACGCACGTAGGTCAGCCATCACAGGGGGTTGCTTAGGGTATTGCGCCACGAAAGTAGTTCCACTGTTGCGAACCTTTTGTCCCTAATTATTATATTTATGTGGATAAATCATTTTATTTCAATGTAAAACCTATAAACGGAAATTTTGGAATCCTTTGTTATGTGTTTAAGTGTCATTTTGCGGGTTTTGTTGAATTTTGGATACTGTTGTATCACTCTGCCTTGTGCGCTATTTGTTACCATGTCCGTTGCCGTGAGAGGACAGTTTGTGCCGGGCGCTGGCCCGAGGCGGTCGTTAGTGTAGGACTGAGGACAGTTGAGGCCGGGCGCTGGCCCGAGGAGGAGGTGAGTGAGAACGGTTTGTGCCGGGCGCTGGCTCGAGGCAGTCATTAGTGTAGGACTGAGGACAGTTGAGGCCGGGCGCTGGCCCGAGGAGGAGGTGAGTGAGAACGGTTTGTGCCGGGCGCTGGCCCGAGGAGGGCGTTAGTTGTAGGGCAGTTGGCAACGAACGTTTCATCATTACCTTTTTTTTTCCTTTCTTTAAACTCACGCTCAGACATGGTAACGCCGGACAGCTGACTGGTTTATTTGTGCGTGGTAAATAACCGCCCTTTGTAAACATCTGTCAAAGTTACAGTAATAAATCAACAGTTAACCGAGTAAATGAGTTGTTATTGGTGAAATCACGATGGTTAGTTAACCCTGAAAGTAACTTAAACTGAGCTATCCGGAGCACTTCATAACATAACCTCAACACCCACGCCGAGTGACAACATTATCAATAGACTGCAGCAACAAGCAGAAGATGCAAAAAGGACGCGTCACATCATTTGTCGCCGTGAACAGGGACCTGAGGGAATCAAGTACCTCGGGGGGCCCTAGGACCCGGAACCACTTGAGCAACAACATTGGCAGCGTGCGGCAACGGTAGCGATAAACATCGGCGACGGTAGCAGACCAGCGGCGACATCGGGTGAGCAGATGCAGCATCAGAAAACTCATCCAGACCGCGGCAGTTCGAAGGACAGCGGCAGAGCAAACATCAAGGTAAAATAACAGGAATGAAGCCAACGAAAGGTCAGTGTCGTCTGGTGAAAATGTTTTTTTGTGGATTGTTTTCGTAGTTGTGTAATGGGACGGAAATTTGTTTGGCAAACAAACGCTAACAAAATGTAAGGTTAGGTTTGGAGTAGGCTTAGGCCTACCTACATATATCAGAACTGCTAGAATATTATAAGTGTAAACATGGCTAATCAGGACGTGGCAGACTTGTTTAGGAGTATGTTTGCAGCCTACAGCAAAACACTAGAAAATTTCAGTAAGGGTTGGAAAAGTGATTTGGAAAAAGTAAACAAGCTATATAGTGGTAATCCTGAAGTTAAAGAGGTAGAGGTAAATCAAGACATTGTCGAAAGTGAAACAGCAATAGTACAAGTAGGCCTAAGTGTAGAGAATGTAAATGAGGTACAGAAAGGTAGCTGGGTAGAAGAAATAGATGTTGAAACTGATGGGGTTTTACTAGACAGTGAAGGTATTAGTGATGATGAAGTTGAGAGTATTTTAGCAAAAGGTCAAGATATAAGTGATGATGTTGAAGGATCAAAGGAGATTGAGAGTGTAGCAAATTTGGCAAGTGGGACAGAAGTTGTCGAGGGTAAGGTGAGGCCTACCAACAGTAGCTTGGTTGGTAACAGTTTGTTGAGGCTGCAAAGAGTGGAGATGGACAGAGCCTTTCAATGGGCAGAGGGCAGCAGATCAAGATGTAGGAAGGGTGAGGAATGTTGAACAGTGGGGGGGTGCAAGTGTGGCACCAAGGTAATGTGAAATTTAAAAGTCAAGATGAACTGGGGGGTGGTGCCGAGAGCTGTTGCGTAGGAGTGGTACAGAGGACTGTAATGTACAAAGAAGTTAGAGATCAGGGAAGTGTTGTGAAGTGGGGGGTGCAGGATTGGTTGAGAGGAAAGGTGAAGCTCAAGAAGTCGGTGAGAAGTGGCAAGAAAAAAATCAAGTGTGTGATTTAGGGACCTGCTGAGGGGCAAAGTAAGAGTAAAAAGGAGATTTGTGGAGATGGAATGTTTTTGGTATGTAATTAAGTGAAATAATTAATTTTGTTGTCATTTTAAATGAATATTGTTTTGTTTAGGTTATGTTTAAGTAAGTCTGTAGGGTATAATTGTGCAATTAGTTATTTAGTCGAGAAGCATTTTCAAGCAGTAGTAGTTGTATGAAACAAAAAACATTGAGTAATTTTAGGCAGTATGCCAAGGATTGAAATAATTTGTACTAGTTAGGTGTAATTCAATTTTTTTTATCAATCAGTATTTGCTGAAGCCGTATATTGGGTGAAGGTTGTGTCGTGTGACTTTTTCTTTTTGTTGGTGTTAGGGTAATGGTTGTTTGATCGTAACTGTAGTGGTTTTGTTGTAAAGCCTTAAGAATAATTTTGTGTGTTAATTTTTTTTTTATTATGAATAACTGTTAGGAGACTGCACCATGCTCGGCATAAATTGAAATTATTAATGTGACTTCTTTATGAAAATCAAAACAACTCATCAGAAATTTATATAATGTATTCTTTAAGTGTAGTGACGAGTTATGAAAGAGTAAATTTGTTTTCATGTACCAATTATATTATTTTGAAATGTTGTTCTATCTTCACAAATTAATTCTGAATGCCACCAGAGCCTTAATAATATAAGACTAATACCCTAGTGGGATTTTATTTGAACAATATGTGCAATGAAATTCAAGTAACTTTGTAGTGGATAAGTATATATTTTGTTTACCCTTTTTTTGGATGATGTTTTTTTTTTCTTTGAAAGAATGGCAGTACCTCTGTGAGTTGTAAACTAAACTTTTAGCCTAACATTGAGTTGGAGATGTAAATTAATAAATTGGATTTGAGGTGGGTGTTTGTTAGCAGACCTGAGCTTGGTAATTGTGGAAGTGGAGTACTAGTTTTGACCTTTACTTGAAATACAATTTGTACTTTGTGTTAAATTAAAATTGAAATCTAAATGAAATGTATGTTGTATAGCAGCAAGTCTAAAAGTCTGGTTTTGTTTTGTAAAATCTTTATAATTTTTGCACTAGAAAAAGGTTGTATGTTTAGTTGTTTACCTTTGAGTGGCCGTCCATGGCCGGAGCTTAAAGAGAAGGGAGTGCTGCGAGGAAGGTGAAAGAAATGTATGAAGTTGATTTTGTGATGTAATTTTTTTTTTTATTGTTAGGGAGCCTCGTCGTCGTTCCAAAAGGTTGTACCCTAAATGTGTTTGTAGTATGTAGCCTCGTCGTTGTACCAATAGGCAGTATAATTGTTTGTATTTGTGAAGTCGTCGTCGTTATAAAATGTATTATGTGGGTTAAATTTGTGGTGTTTGCCTCGTCGTTGTTCCAAAGGGCATGATTGATATCTTTAGTTTGTGTTTTGAGGGCAGCCTCCCCGTAAGCAGAGTAAACCTATTGTCTTAAACAAGTGCATTTTGTCAGGTATTTGAAAATATTTAGTGATGTTATAAGTTTGGTAAAATTATTCTATTTAAGAAACTTTTGGGTATGCCTACATGTAAACAATGTCCTGTTGTAAGGAAAGAAAAAGCAAATATGTTTGGGTTGTGTAATTGATTTACTATAATTTTGTGCCAGATTGAATCAACTTTGTTATTAATGTATTTTGGAATGTAAGTGCAGGCTCAGGGATATCTGACTATCCACTACATGCAATAATTTAAATGTTTCTATCTAGTTGTTTTTTCTCTTGCTTTGGTGGTATTTCAGTGTGTGCTATAGCAACCAATTAGTTTTGATGTTATGCTAGAAATTATTTGTCTTTGTTTATTGCATTACGAAAAGAAATATTGTGAAATTCAAATGTATGGTAATACTGTATTGTAGATGTTTGGTCGAGTAGGGATTAATGTTGAGCTATTGTGATTTGTGTATATTTAAGTTACCATACTGACTGACAGTTAGTAAATTCTGCGTCATGGTGAGATGTCTTTGTGCTGAGGTATGTGTAAATTAATCTTCAGTTGTTTTTGTGGTACAAAAAAACTTCATATTAATTGGGGGGTTGTGAAGTGTTCAGCCACTTCCCCATATTGTTTAAATATTTATAAAGGGTTTTTATTTTCTTATTTAAATTTATATGTAAATCTTTCTTAACAGGCTATATGCCATTTTCAGGGTGAGTCTGTCAGGTGTCCGGTGTGATGCAACAGAATTCAATAACCTAGTAATTGGGGACATGTTAATTAAAATTCACCTTTTCAAAATTCAATATAAATATAGTCAAGGAATTTTAAAGTAGAGGCAGTTGATTATTTTCCTGGCTTGTTTGGTTTCAAATTGACCACAGTAAAATTTTAATTATTTTTGTTGTTATAACTTTTTCTTGTATTTTGGCTAATTTTTGAGTTTAGTAATTTTAGCTTATTATTACATTTTCCCTGGTGAAGTGAGTAACTTCAGGTGTTGCAAGCTTCTCCAGGCTGTAGGATTTCTGGCGCCGACGTGGTTGATCGCTTGCTTCATGGAATTCTCTCCATGACGTAGGTTATTGACGCACGTAGGTCAGCCATCACAGGGGGTTGCTTAGGGTATTGCGCCATGAAAGTAGTTCCACTGTTGCGAACCTTTTGTCCCTAATTATTATATTTGTGTGGATAAATCATTTTATTTCAATGTAAAACCTATAAACGGAAATTTTGGAATCCTTTGTTATGTGTTTAAGTGTCATTTTGCATGTTTTGTTGAATTTTGGATACTGTTGTATCACTCCGCCTTGTGCGCTATTTGTCCGTTGCCGTGAGAGGACAGTTTGTGCCGGGCGCTGGCTCGAGGCAGTCATTAGTGTAGGACTGAGGACAGTTGAGGCCGGGCGCTGGCCCGAGGAGGAGGTGAGTGAGAACGGTTTGTGCCGGGCGCTGGCCCGAGGAGGGCGTTAGTTGTAGGGCAGTTGGCAACGAACGTTTCATCATTACCTTTTTTTTTTCCTTTTTTTAAACTCACGCTCAGACATGGTAACGCGGACAGCTGACTGGTTTATTTGTGCGTGGTAAATAACCGCCCTTTGTAAACATCTGTCAAAGTTACAGTAATAAAT
>PNEQ01057782.1:0-19318 GCA_003012365.1 Medauroidea extradentata | reverse complement strand
CATGGAAGCTCTGGTGCAAAGTGCAAAGAACAAACACTCATTTAATACATAGATTATACTAAATAAACAAAAATAATTTATAACATGAATACTTTAAGCCAAAGACATCACCGCTGTATGCCTTGGAAGCAAGCATATCAACAAACACAATGAAAATTTACTAAAGCCTTTAACATAGCAAACGCTATGTTACAGATCAAAATATAATTTTTAGCAAAAAAATTTGTTGTGGTAAAGAAAGTGGTTTTAGAGTGTAGTCGTACCAGTCGAAAGCTGATCATTTCCCATATGACTATCTGGTTTATTTGCGATGACGATTGTTATACAAACCTTCCAAGATACAAGTGCTATATGCCCTTCGAGATGGCTGTCAACAATGAGGAGTACAGCTCTGTGCATTCATTCTGAGACTATTGTCGACGAATAATTTTTCTCTTTGACATTTAGTGATCAGCGAAATGGCTTCGTTGTATTTAAGTTAAGAAATTCAACGCCATGATTCATCCTATTTTCATCACACACGCCAAATATCATAGTCGAGCATGAATGTCTCTCTCCAACTCGGAATATGTGTAGCGCCATTTACCGAGAACATAACGGATCGTAAATGGTTTTTTCCTTACAATTGCCAAGAACATTCGGAAAACTTATATTTTTCACCATCGCCCTGATACCTTCATGTCAACATATTCTCATCAATGCGGTTCCTGAAAGATCGACCAGCCGGATCGCTCATTTTACCACTGGCATCCAAGGTCACCTAATCTCAGCATATTTGAATTGAAGAATTAATGTTTAAAACCAGACATGCCCATTCTATCCGATTTCACAGAAAAAATAACTACCCTGATAGCAAAATAAGCTTGATTCAAGCTTGAATTATGCTTGCCATGACAAATCTGCAAGCTTGCAACAAGCTTGTCATGTCAAGCCATAAGCTTGAATCAAGCTTGACTCAAGCTTGAATCAATCTTACCAAATAGGGCTTGTAATGGCAAGCCTAAATCAAGTCAATAGCAGGCTTGCCGCAAGCTTACATGTTATCTGAGTAATATATTGTAATACTAACGAAAATTGACAATTTTTTTGTTGTACGTCATTTTAATTGTCAAATTATGAGATTAGTTAATAGTATATTAGGGTTGTTATTAAAGAAAAATGGTCATGTCTAGTTCTGGATGAATATTATGGACATGTCTGGCTTTATAAGTTAGTAAACTTGCCTGAGGCAACATTTCGTAACTCTGCGTCATTCAGTAGGTAGCAGCTATTCTGCCGTTGTTTTTATGCATAACTACAATGGCGTGGACACGTTTGGCTTTGAATTAAAACGCAAATGTAGGTTTATAAATGGGATACGTAATTTTTAAACTAAATTTGACTATACATGCGTGTGTAACTCACCAACTTTATATAGAAATTCGGTTTAGTTCATTTTCGGACTTTTATGGCCATGTCTTGTAAAAGTTTACCCCTCAGTTTCTGCCAACAATTGTGAGCGAACTGTGACGCCGCATTGCAAAGACAATAATTGCATGTTTATACCGTGTGTGTGGTGTAATGCTTGCGGAACACTTCTGGAAGGTAAATTAGAAATTTGTGTTATTAGACATAAGCTACTTTAAAATATTCCGAAAGGTTTTACGTACATACATGTAAAAGTTACAGCCTTACAAAAATCAGTTAATTTTTGGTTAATCACGCAGTATAACAGCCCCAAACAGCATATTATTGCCACTTGTACCTAGCAGAGCCGTTTCCTGTGTAATGTCCTACCAAAATAGACTTTAAACTATATATTTCTGGAATTTGTTTTGGGTTAGGTTTTATTATTTTATAAACATGATTAATAATTGCCGAACTAGACACAAAATAATTTTCTAAAACATTGTAAAAGCTTCGTCTAATTTACGCGAAGTTTCTTAAGGGTGCTGCCTCCCCCACGATTCAAATGTGCTGTAATGTACATGGAAATAACTTTTTCATAAGAAAATATTTCATGTATGCCCATTGCTCGAATGAAAAAAAAACTCACTTCTGACAAGTACGAAAAGTCATAGTTAAAATACCAAGCTCATCAAAGGCGCTGTATCAAAGCCATCCAACATAGCTAAATACGCCCTTTTCAGACTGCCGTACTTCAAAATGTATTTCAGACTCAGATATAACCAAGCACTAAACTTTGCTGTAGACTCTCTACCTATATAACTATACAGCCGCTGTTTAAAGTCCCTAAGTAAACATTGATCGGCGGGAATCTTACACGCTAGTGTAGCGATTTACCCGTTGTGGCAATGCGGCATTTGATGCGCGCTTCAAAGTTGTTGTTTCAGTTGCATCGCTTCTGAACCTCTAACACGCAAGACCAAGCTAAGCGGCGCCCTTAACCTTTGTATTCGTGGCAAAGTTCAATTCACGTGCAGTGAGAAGAAGATACTGTACAGGCTGTGTGTTGACATCAAGCCGAAAATTTTTAAGTCCTCTCATTTCTAGTTTAAGTATCTGCAAACTATTATTTTGTATTAGGTGTTGCCCCCCAGGGATGACAACATATAAACTTATTGCAGTCTCGTAAACTAATATGCCTGGTTACATCAACTGTATTTGTTTCGTATTACATAAACAAACATTTTTTAAATCTCAGTGTTGTTATTTGCAAAGTGCAGAGGTTCTCTATGAAAATGTTTTAAAAAGCCTAGAAATAGGGTTGTCTGCGAAGGAACAGGCGAACATTTACGATAGCTTAAATTTTTTTCCAATTCATTACTTGTTTATTCGAAGTAGGCTCAGGCTTCTTATGTCTTAAGCTCTTGATGTAAGTAAACATCGAAGAAAAATTGTACACGTAAATCAGTACATAGAGATGTGCATAATTAAATGTATGTTACAGTACAAAATGTATTGCTAAATTGTTCTTATACATTTAAAAAATTATTTTTTTTTCCTTGCTATTAGTTGCGCAATGTTGGCATTTAATAGCGCTACTGAAATACAGCCAGGAATCCTTATTATTGACTTATATGAAAGACTTGGTCCTATACTATTTTTTAAGATAACATCTGGCCTCACTTTAAAACAATGGACACCATCATAAGTTAATAATTTTAATATACACAATTGGACGATTGTGTGACCCTGAGAACTGTGTAATCGGAACTTCCCGAAAAGTTACTTGTTTCTTCTGTGGAAGTTGTCACGTGCTCTGCGCTATGTCTTCCAAAGTTATTTGCGCGTACTTGAACTTACTGCCTCCTTTCATTTAATCGCGTATGATTATTGACTGCTAACTTAATCTACCACATTCTGCATGTGTTATTTTTTTAAGTAACTGAGAACAACAGCTGCCTTTGACTACTTATTGTCTGTGGGTTTTTGTCTGTGGGTTTTATTTTCATATTCTGAGATTCCTACGACATAAAAAATGTATGCATTTATAAATGTATAAAATATTTTCATTCGCATGTACCCTCATTCGGAAGAATAATTTATTGAATTACAGTTTTCTTTAAGATGTACCTAATGTCACTTAATTCGAGTGATTTTTACTGAATACGAGTAGTCTAAGGTTTATTTGGTTTTCTTGGGTTACAAAGTATGATAGGAATTTAGGCTACACATTTTACAGACGAATCTCATAGTAAACTCTTACGCTACACAAAATCGTTTTATCTGAATCGATTTCCTATAACGATTTGCAATAATATAACCATTTATGTTTTAGTTGTTACGTTGTGATGTACACGGAGTTGATTTAATATGTTCGTTTTCTTTAAGGCCTGTTCCTAAGTGTCTTTCAGGCTGGCAACAATAACTAAAATATTTTTTTAACTAAGAGCTTTGAAAAAAATTTGAGACCGTGTGCAGTCACACGATGCACAATACTGTAGACGCGTTTTTAAAATTAATGCACCATTCGTCAGCAAAATAAAAAATATTTCGCTTCATTTTTGCTTATTTTCACGAAAAAAAAAAGTGGTACTTTGGGTGACGAAATCTAAAAAACTGTACATTATTACAAAAAATTTAGCTACAAATTATGACATATTAATGGAGCAAAAAAATTTATATGAGCATTAGGTAGCAATAAAAAATATTTAATGTTTTCGAAATTATTGCAAAGCTAAGGAATAAGCCCTTAAGCATATTACATGCCTATATATATTTCGTTCCAAGCAGATAGTTTGTATTCTTAGTTAACACCTTTTCTATTGTGAGTGCAAAAATGTTTCGTCAATGCTAACAAGTTTTGTTACTGTTCGCTTGATAATTATCTCGTAAATCGGCCTGGCGCTTACAGTCACCTGCTTTGTTTACCGCCGTTGTTAAATTAGCAAATCAGCGATGGCGTTGCTAACAACGCTGGGAGATGGAATACTTTCTCAAATGGCATATGCCCTGGTGAATGACGTAACCGTATTTGGAAGGAAAATTTTCCACGAAGACCTAAACTGAAACTACCAGTAGATAATGACTGCGCATACTGTTTGCATACAACTTTAAAGGACTAAAGATTGCATAAAATACAAGCTAAACATATTGTCAAGATAAGTACACCATAAACAATTGTTCAGCATTTGTCATTTAGTTACGAAATATTAGTTTTTCAGACGGGAACGTTATTAACATACTTAAAATTTACCTCAAGTACTCTTACTTGTGTGTGTTTTTTGTGGTTTTCGAACATATTTTAATAGACAGAAAAAAAATTCAGTTACGCCGAATTTAGTATAAAAGTATGGCATTTTATACAAAAAATATACACACACACAATTATGTAGGGATATGAGAACTTCTGAAATGCAAGAATGATGTCTTTTTACTAACGAAATTTTTTGATTGATTCAGCATAAATATTTAAAAGAAGCTATGATCTTGTGTTTTTTTTTCCTGAAATTAATTAAGTTTTAACTGATTTTCGTATTTTGTAAGCCATAAATGTTTGGTGACCGCTTCTTATAGTTGACGTCGTAAGCGTGAAAGTTATCAATAGCGTCAAGATCACTTCTTGTAACATTAGCAATGTTTGTTCCCGACAGCTCTAAATGTAGGAACTTTGGAGACTTTCCCTAGAGTTCAGAGTTCAGCTATGGTTTTTGTCTTTATGTTAAAACATTTGAATTCACGTTTAAAAGATCTTCAGGTAGAATACTCAAAGCCTAAAAATTAAATCTCAAAATGTTGTTTCGTCAAAATCAGGTAATATAATAATTGTTGAGATGGATAATTTGGCTACGTAGGATAAGAAGTCCGAAATATAAAGATTTTTGTAAGCAACTTACACAAACTAGACTTAACATAAATGTCCAGAATTATGACAAATGTAAAACTTTTTCCCTTATAAACCAAATAAATACATTTTGAAATTGTAATACAAATGTTATTATTACCTTATTTTGAATCACTAAAGAGGGTACGTTGTGTTTCAATTTAAATAGACTGCTAAGTTAGAAAAAATTATACCTAATTTACAGAAGCTTTTTAAAGTGCAATGCGTTTTACCAAATTGACATATTTGCCAACAAAAAAAAGACTAAGCTGTATTGGCGAGATTTGATCAGGGGTACAATAATCCCATTTAGGTCGTTAAGCTACATAGAAGTGTAAAATGAGGTGTCACCCTAGGTAATTACTACACAATATACAACAAACTTAAGCACCGCATGTTTGACGACTACATACATCTCTGTATTCTTTGGTTTGTTTCTTTATAGTTTTTTTTTAATTTTCTCTTGCTTCGTCGTTTTATGTAATTGTGTTTTTTTTTTTTTTTTTTGCGACTCAACACCATTCACTAGCAATGTCTTAGGCCGATAGATTAGCCAAAGAAACACTTCAGTTTATCACATACATAATGGACGACTTGAAAAGAGGCGGAGCTTCAGTCAGGTGTGGGATACAATTCCTATCTCCATGGATACCGCAGCCGAACATAACCTTCATTTAGCTGCTTGGCTTCACATGTCCCGGATGAGATGTACGTCAAGAAAATTTATTATTTGTTTGGAATTTGCCGTTTTTTCAGGTAAACATTAATCTTATGTATTTGCGTATCTTAACTATGAAGTAGAAACTACTATTTTTTACCCTTGCATGCAAATCTATGAATTTGCAACATTTTTGCTTTCTGCAATTACCAACTAACAAATCAGCATGTTTGTAAACAAGCTTTGTTTCCCACAGTAATTTTCCCCTGCGGTGACGTCATGGGGCGTGTACTTCAAGTCGTCCATTATCTCACCTTTCTTACTTATTTCAGCAAGTTTGAAGATGTTCTTAGAGAATTTGATTAATGTTACGAAGTTCTGTTTCTTTCAGTTGATAGTATTTTCCCGAGATTATGCTGGACTCAATAATATACTATTCCTAACATTAGGCAGGATGTCCTTGAATAACATTCAAAGCTCTTAGGTACGTTATAGGGGATGTACTGATGAGTAAAGTAGTATATACACTAAGGCCGCAGAGAGGATGGGAAACACTTAAAAAGTTAAACACAAGTTGCGATCTGTGAGGTTCGCAATCTACACAGACGTAGCAAAAATCGTATTTTGCATAATCTAACAGCATTTCCAGTGGCCAAGTTGACTCTCCGGGGATTCGTGGGGGGTTTATCGATAGCGTTTCCATTCCACAAAGGCAGTTTTGACTCAATATACAATCGCAATCCTTTCCAGGACCTTGCATGTAGGACTCGTGTGTGGTCATGCCGCACGTCGGCAGGGCTTCACGGGAATCTGCAATTACACCATCCTTACATTTAATGGCAGTTCCATGTTCGTACCAGTAACCTTTACTACCATTCATAACCACATAGTACACGTTAAGTATCGCACAAATATCTCAGAAACAAGTGATACTCCTGTCACATATTAGAGTTTGCGAGTGTGAATCAGAATAGCCAGTAAGCTATAAAAGCATTACTATTACATTGATTATGCAAAATATAAATTAAATTAACGTATAACATTACAAACAGTAAAAAAGTTTGTCTTCGATGACTGTACGTGAATGCCATCACCGCACAAGTTAATGTTTTCCACAATAAATTGTATTAAGTTTGCACTGTTCGCGTTAGTACACACATTAAGCCATCTTCGTAACTCGTCATGTAGGTGTATTAAAATACCTGGAGTGTAGTGCCAGTTGCCGCTACTTCAACGTAAATTCCGAACAGACCACAGCAGATAAGAAAATCATATTTTTCCACCATTAAATTACAAATTGTGTTTTAATCTGGCCTATTAAATTTATAGTTACGAAATTTTTTTTTAAAAAATAGTTTTGTCCATTGTACAAGATGAGCTGAAGTTTAGTTAGAACCTTCATTTGCTGGCCGGCGGGTTTTCTCGGGAAACTTCCGTTTGCCCCACCTTTCTCATTCCGTCACTGCTCCACAATCATCTCCTCTCACGTCATCCATTTTTGGGCAAAGTGGGTGTCAGGCATGTCTCAGTAGTCGAGCAGCCGGCCTAACCTTCACCCAATCCCTCTCTCATCCACGAGGCGGGAACACGTGGCCAATTTTCATTTGCATTCTGATCAAGTAAAGAATGTAGATAGTAGTTTTTAATGTTAGCACTAATGCACTAATCGATAGCATTATGTTGAACGAAACAGGCAACATCGTTGATAGTTTTCGAAAGCTTTTTTTCACTATTCCTCTTCCCCAAATAATTATTTTGCTTTTTGTTGCGATTTTACTTAGTTTTCGTGTGCACTGGGAATTTCTTGACACATTTTTAAGAAATTTACTTTGGATGAAACCAAAGATAATGGAATTGTTTTTAAAATTTCTGTAAAAAGATTTTTGATTTATCATCACTACAAATTTACAATGTCATGAGTCCTTAGTACAATATGATGAGGATTTTTTTTTATCTCTAGATGAAAGCAGATAGCTTCAATAACTGTCTGCAAATTGTTCAACTGTTTACATTTCCAGCAAAATTATTATTTTAATTTTAAAGGAATTTTCATCGCTTGTGACTGGCCCAAACGTAAATTGCATTATAGAGAAAATTTTCTTGTGTTTTGCAAAGTTCGCTACAGTTATTATTAGATCATAAATATTTATGAAGAAATAATGTATACATAGAAAATTATTAGCATCTCAGCTACCCTCATAGGTGCGCTAATTAAGTATATGTTCTTGGTATTTTGCTGTATATTATAATATAAAGTACTGGAAGTTATGCAAGTACCAGATATTGCCCATAGCATAGCATTTTTACAAACTAACAAACACTAACAATTAAATTGCTTGCAGTTCGTGTCCAGTAATACGTATACACGGCATAAACGGCATTAAGCGAATGAGTGATATCACCCTCCTTGGGCGCGTGTCAGTAGCCCTAAAATCACTAGCCCTAAAGTCACTACCCTTAAAGTCAGTAGCCCTAAAGTCACTTGCCCTAAAGTCACTAGCCCTAATGTCACTAGTCCTGATGTCAGTAGCTCTAAAGCCACTAGCCCTAAAGTTAGTAGCCCTAAACAAGTCACTAGCCCTAAAATAGTTTTATGGCTTGTGACTTTAGGGCTAGTGATGTTTACCCACTTCCCTGTGGTAGCAGAGTGTAGTTCCCTGGTGATTTATGAATGGTAGCAGAGCATGGTTTCCTTACAGCTATTGGGATATGTTCCAGGTGAGGTGGACCGCTTCTCGCGCATCAACCGCAACATGTTCAAGCCACCAGTGAGCGAGCAGGTGAAGGAGCTGGTACGCAGGAACTTCACGCGGGAAATAGAGTTCTACCAGTTCTGCCGCCAGAGGCTGCATCGACAACTGCTGGCTCTGAAGCTGCCACGCAATGGAGCATGACGTCGCCATCTACTGTCGCTAACGATCATGATCACGATCGCTGTGACCAAAGACTTGCGTGCTTGCCCATTCTCTGTGTTCATACCTGCGAATCACATATGTGTGCCAGGAATGTACTAGAGGACTCAGCATACATTTCTGAGCTCCGGTAAAAAGGGAGCAATCATTCGCTGAAGAATACACACATACAGGCTCATATGGACATTTTCATCATGCTTATTTAAAACTAAGATCCCTCAAATTTATAGCAAGGTAATATTTTCAGTAGAAAATATATTTTAACTCAGGATTTTGTTTTCATTCGCTCCAGTGTAGAGACCTGTGTGCATATCTAAACAATCATGGTATACTTTCACAATTTGCATAAAAATGTATTGCTGTACATTACTCATATTTTCAAAGACATTTGGTTTGTTAATTTTTTCTTTCGCCATTTCACAGAAGATGTGACCACATTATTTGTAATTATGGTTAGGAATTTCAAGTGTAAATGTACTTGGGATGACCCTTTAATTTAATTATGGCTACTAATAGGATTAATATGTTAATTTTATGACAGCCAAATATTACAGACATGCATTACATTATGTTTAGTTATTTAACAGTACTTTTAAGTTTGTTTCAGGGATTTTAGTCTGGCATTTTAAATAATTTACAACAGTGATATATTGGCATTTAATTAATGTGATAGATATTTTTTTCCAAGTTCGACATGTTTCTTAAAATGTGTTATAGTTATGTTTGTAGAGTTTTAGCTAAAGTTGATTAGCGTTGCTTAGCTTTCCCTGTAAACTTTCAGTAATGTAGGTTGATTTGTGTATTTTTTTTACAAATGTCATTAATAATATAAAATACTATTCTTTAGAATTTTCTCTGAGAACATCTGACATTGAGCAGCAGGCACTGATTAGGCCTGCTGGTAATAAATAAAAGTACAGTAATTACATGGAAACAAGCATTAAAGAATACACTACTGTGTACTGTTAGTGATACGCTTCAGATAAATCACATGCTGTTACTTACATGCTCATTTAGTTGTAAGTGTTATGTATTTTCGTATTTTAAACAACAGGGTATTTATAAAAAAGAATACAGGTGGCATTGGTGAGGAACATTTTCCTCATCATTTGTTATTTATTAACAACAGATAATACAGTTTGTCTCGTTTTTCTTAAGGTAATTATATAATTTGATAATATCAAGCTTGATCTAATTTGCCATGTAAATTATATCCCACTGTGATTGATTTCTTCATTTGATAAGACTGTCGAAAAAGATTTTAAAAATAAATTATTAATTTGTTTTTGCTCTCTAAATGGACCATGGATAAAATAAAAGAATTTTGATCAGGGCATATATGCTACTCAGAATACACATAATTAGCAGCAGCACAACATGCATCACCAAAAAAAATATTTAAATGATCCTAAACCTGTACTCACACAGCGGTGTAGAGATTCGTATAGGATTCGGTTGGAAAATATGTTTGAATTTAGGGTAAGAAAATCAATAACCGTAAACTAGTGATTAAATTTTCTTTAAGAAACCGAGGTCAGATACAGTATTATTTTTTTTAATGCTTTGTATATGTTTGTGTTATACCCTGTGCATACTAATTTAAATTATTGATAAGAAATAAGTACATATTAAAATTTTAAAAACATACAGTAAAACTGTCTAGCATTTTAATTCGACCAACTAATAGACTCACAGCATTTAAAAGTAGACTACTTTCTTGTAATTACAACCACTGCCTAGAAGTTTTCTGAAACAGAAAATTAAATAAAATAAAGTATAAAATATTACTCTCCTGGTCAAACGTCGCTATAAAATTGTTTAAGAACATACTAGTTATTATAATTACTTAACTATTAATAAATAAGCTTAAATTCGCATATAAAATTGGCAGCAACTGCAGCTGCCTGGACTGCCAGTACAGTTAACTGGCTCTTTGTAATGTGTCTTAATGTATACAGATATTAAACCAATTTATTTTATTTATTTTAAAACACGTATTGCCACCCCAAATAATAACATAAGAATTCAAGGAATAATTTTCCAGGTATGGTGCCGATCAACCATTGTATTTTTGTTTGGTTCCAATGTCTGGGTCATACATATCATCTTACACACGACTGATTTATCACCAGAATGGTAGATAGTATCTAAAGTACGTTTAATGTCACGTATGTAACAAATATTTTGTACTTATACAAAAATGTTACAAATGTAATTTTTCATGTTGTATTTCGTAAATAAAGTTGTTCGAACTATATGGGCTAATTATATGCTGCAAATGTTTCATTTCGAACTTGTGATTTATTAGTAAATTTTTATTACAAATTAATGAGGTTTGAAATATTATAAACTTTAAAATGGACACAGATGCCTTCCTCGCCTACTTCTGGTCGACGCAGCAAAGCTCAGCTCGGTTTTGCGAAGTCCAGTTCAAACCATCCTATAGCTATTTTCAGCTACTGTCTGTTACACCCACATGAAAACAGAAATTAAGGCATTGTATGTAGTAAACAGGTGAAAAAAAACATCAGTATACGCCCAAATGTTACCTAACGATAAATCATGAAACAGGTTCGTCGGACTGTTCGATTTTCGAATAACAGCCTCAAGCAACTCAAAAGTACTCTCGCCGAGCAATGTGCAAAGCTTCAGCCGTTACAAGGTTATTCGAAAACAGCTCATCGCGCATGAGTGATATACGCTTAGGAATGTAATTTAAAGAACGTTACAGGCATGAATACCCATTTCAGATTCATCACTGCTAATTAAAGCACATTTTCTAGCTGCCGGAAATGGGTATTTTTTAGCCCTTTTTCAGTAAGAAAATCTTGGCGCAGAATCTTTTAAAATGCATTGTCGTGTGCAATACACATCTTTAATATAACGTAATAAAGTGATGTCTTACATATGCGAGTTGTCGGCGAGAAGACTGCATGTCAGTTCAGTGGTTTGCGCCTAGAGGCTACACTCTAGAAAAATTTTGTAAAATTTACAAGGATTTTCTTTGTACTTTTACAAATCCTTGTAAAAGTACAAAGATTTTCTTTGTAAAGTCATTAGTTTATGAAGTTACAAAGGTAAAGCTTGTAATACTACAAAGGAATTCTTTGTACTTATACCAACCGTTCCAACACTGTACATTTTTTTTGTAAAATATGACAAGGCACTTCTTCGTAGTTGTACAAACTTCTGTAAATGTTGAATAAAATTATTAGTTTAAAATGTTAATTGGATTTTGTTTGCAAAAAATCTTAGAAAAATGTGTAGTCTACAAAAATATTTAAGTTCACCGTAAATTACTTATGCAAGGATCACAACCTCAGAAAAGTATTTTTCTGGAATAAAGTGAATATTTGTATTAATTGCGTGATTTGAAAGAATGAATTATTACTGAATTGCACATTGAACGTATACAAATAAATAAAGACTTATCGATCCAGAAGTCACAGTTGTCTACGGGTAAGATGCGTTGAAGCTAAGCGTGGGGAGACTGGTTCGAAACCTAGCAACTCCGAGACTTTTTTTTTTTTTTTTTCAAAATAATTTTATGTATATGTCCTTTATTCAAAAGTTATTTGATTAATAAATTCAGTGTTATTAATGCAGTACAATTAACATTTAAATTCATTTTTTCCTTATTGAAAGTACAGCTACAAGGCTAGTCCTTGTAATTTTACAAACATATACTTTGTATTTTATTACGAGGATAACCATTATTATAGTTTTACAAGGAATTCCTTTGGCAACTGGGTTTCCAAGAACTTTCTTTGTAAAAGTACAAACATTTGTTTACATAGTAGGATGAAAAGTGACATGCGCGCTGTGTCGTCCTTACCACTGCCACACTTCTAGGCCTCTAACCCGCAAAATACGTTTACCTAGGCAGCCACCTTATCTTGACTTCAAGAAATGTGTCTCTGTGGCAGGACTGTTACCGGCGTCGGAAGATGTGCATAGTGTAGCTCAATGGAATATTTTGCGATTCATAAAACACAGCAACATTTCATGCACATTTCTTGCGCGTCACACTGTAACATTGTAACGTTGCCACAACATGCTGTGATGTGCCGAGTACGTGCAGGATAGGTGCGGGTAGCATTATCTTATAACATTGCCTGCATGTTACAACAGCATATTGCCTGCACGTCGACAGCACGATACCTGTACGTCACCAGCATGTTGCAGGCACGTTTCTTGTATGTTAACTGCACTGCGGCAGCACGTGACTAACACATTGCTACAACACGAATAGCAAGCTTTCCTAGCTACTAGATTATGCTTCATATCCAGAAAATTTCATTCAAGCTATGAACATTTCAAATGTAACAAAATATCAGAATGAACATAAAACAAGATTCGAAAAGTAACAGAGCTTGTATTGAGATTGAGCGTTTTAATCATAATCCAATCAGTGACACAAGAAAAATGTCTGGCGAGCCTCCGTATCCCGCCACGTCAACGTGCACCTCGTCTCAGTGCGTGGGTACTCCAGCATGCATTAGTCGCTAAGTACGAAATAAGTTGGAGACGAGGAGGCATGCATAGCAGAAGAGCGGGGTTACAACCGCAAATGAAGCCGCAACAACTTCTCGAAGAGAGTAAGAGTATAGCAAGTTAAAAGAACAGAAAAACCAGTACTATAGAGTAGGGTACTGGGAAACGCTGTGTGACAGAACTCGCCAGGTTTATATGTTGTTAGTATTGGTTGTATCTCACGAATAGAAGAATTAATTTTTAAGAAAAACATACGTGAGTCATTATAAATTAGGTGACTGGGTGAAATTAAATGGGACTGAATGGCAGCACCGGCCATCGTGTTCGACTTCGCTGCTACCTTGCTGATCATTCCGCTGGTAGGGTAGTCATTCTTCTCCAGTCAGTCCCGGGCACCCCATAGACGTGCAGTATAAGCATAAAGCTGCTAGAGTAGTTGAACACTGCTGTCAGAAGGAGATTACGCTCCTTCCAATCGTGGTGGTAGGTATTCAAAACCCACTCATCTAGCATCGGAAACATTCACAGGTTAACTGTGGAGAACCACCTTGCTGAGGGCGAAGCTATTCAACTTCTACGAAACCACTTCATCGACGAGTCCTATTACTAGGCGGACCAGACCAGTGACCCTGTAAGTATTGTCCTAAGCAGAAGTTCAGAAACAGTACCACTACCACTCAGATTTCGACCCGCGATCGGCTCAACACAAGGCTGGGGCTTTCACGCCAATTCCCTAAGTACCCTGAGTATGGTATCTGAGTTTTTATCCGAGTAGGTGTCCACCTTCCAGGGCTCCAGAACCCCTTCTTCAGGTCAACGTTGCTCGAGATCCGCACCGCAGGACACTTGTGCGTGCCTCAGTTGAGACATGCTATCAATTCGTAGGTTGCACAGCAAGCTGCAGCATCCGTACCAACTTCTGGAATCAGTCCTAAGAAACCCCGCCGTGGATTTTTCCCCCGTGCACAAGGAGGGGGGGGGGCGCACCACTTACCCGGTTCGTTCTCACTCCGTTGGCCGCTGAGCAAGCACAACGTTCCCAGCCCTCACCACGAGGAGGTGGAGACGGAGACTATACATTCGCATCACAACCCAATGCAGGTTTGTGACGATGGCAAGGGTGGAAGGAAGGCAGGACAGGGCACAGTTGACGTCTCGCATCTTCTGCTCCCAACATCCACTGGAGTTTTCCAGCCATCTGAGGGACGCTGTTACTAGGCAAGGAGACTGGAGCCGCGACCCCCTTCTTCATCATCGGTTACCAAGCACGCCGAGCTCCCCAGCAGGCGTACTTCCTCTTACACCCACTTAACAGTTAATGGACTAGAAGCCGTCCTTGGACGATGGGCTCTGGGCCACGTGCTCGAGGCTAGCAGACCGTGTGGTTTGAACTCAGGGGCGGGACTAACAGGAGTGACATGGAGATGGCATAGCCAGTGTAAACTTGAGTGATGTGGGGAATTTCAATTCCCTTACCCGGGCATTTCATTCTGCACAGCGTTAAGTCATCCGGTCCGCATGGAAGTAGGTAGGTGCTTTTCAGGAGGTTTACTGGAAACGAGAACAGACAACTTGGTTTCAGAACGATAGCAATACATTGAAGTAAATAACGTAACTACGGTGGTGAACTGTATACTGCTAGCGTAGTCGGAAAAGTAATAGTGTACACTACACAATACAGTACTATTATTAGTTGTATAAAAAAACTACAACCTGACAAATTGTGAGTGCTCTAGGAAGGCCTAAAAGACAGTCTCGGCCACGATATCTCTCATACCTCTGCATTTAAAACAATGAAATAGCATGCAGTCTTTCTGTTCGTTTTACGCGACCCTATCAGTTTCAGAGGGAATAATAAATATGTGATTTGCGTCTCTTGCGAACTTCAAATATCAGACTCGCCGATGATGTCGCAATGCCATCTTAACTATTTTCAAGTACCAAAAAAAACATATCCACTGGAAGTAAAAAAAAATCATATCCTTTCGTCACGAAATACTCACAGAAACGTATCTTTATGCAGATATTTTTAATTATTTTTTTATTATTGAATCCTGACACAATTTGGTAGCTCAGCCAAGTGAAATATAATAAAAATTACACAGTAATAAATTTATGAAGTGCCAAGAAAACATTTCTAATGTGTTAAATGTTATTAATCAAAATTTGACATTTAATAGCTAATGTATTACGACTTTTTAATTATTTATGCATGCAAATAAATAATTACCGTTATTTATATGTGTGACACCTGTTGTTCAGAAACGAAGCGAGGTTCGTGAGTAATGTCACAACTATAACGTTTCTGGCACGTGCAGGCAACGTACTGAGAGGTCCCATTTGCAACACTGTCGGTATGTTTCGGTCAGTGTGCAAGTGCTGCATGGTCCCATCTGCAACATAGCCGGTGTAAAATCTCTGGCATGTGCAAGCAACAAGTTGCGAGGTCCCGTATGCAACATAGACGGTGTAACATTTCGGTCAAGTGCGTGCAATGTGCTGCGAGATCCAATCTGCAACGTTTCCTGTATAAGCCTGTATAACATTTCTGACACATACAAGAAACGTGCTGTGAAGTCGCTTCACAAACAAGGTTGGTGTAAGTTTCTGGCACCTGCATGCAACGTGCAGCGATGTCCAATCTACAACATTGCCCATGCAACGTTTCTAGCATGTGCAGGCAACATGCTGTGTGTTCTCGACTGCAACGTTGCCCGTGTAACGTCTCTGGCATGTGCTGACAACGTGCTGCGTGGTCCCATCTGCAACTTAGCAGGTGTAACATTTCAGCCAAGTGCAGGCAATATGCTACTAGGTCCAATCTGCAATGCTGTCTGTGTAACGTTTCTGACAAATGCAAACAACGTGCTGCGAGGTTCCATCTACAACGTTGCCGGTGTTATGTTTCTGGTACGTACATGCAACGTGCTACGATGTCCAATCTACAACATTGTCCATGTTCCGTTTCTACCAAGTGCAGGCAACATGCTGTGTGGCCTCATCTGTAGTGTTACCGGTGTAACACGTCTGGCACGTATTGGCAATGTGCTGCGTGGTCCTATCTGCAACGTTGCCTGTGTAACGTTTCTGGCACGTGCGGACAATGTGCTGCGTGGTCCCGTCTGCATCATTGCGGAGATAACGTTTCTGGTACGTGCAGCCAATATGATGTTTACCCTGTAACCAACTTAGCACATTAGGTCGTATACGTAAAAGGCAATAATTAATATTACTTGTGTTTTTACAAGCAAATACTATATTTCGCATGCATACAAGTTTAAGTATTTTCTTGAACTAGTAACTACCTAATTTTCTAGTAGATGCTTGAAAAGTTTTACGACACATGAAGCATTTACTACATAGGGCCTACTTGGAGGTTTTACTAGTTATTTCTCAAGTCGGTTTGTTGACTTCATTCTTTCCTCATTAAATATGGGGAAAGATGCAAGCGGAAATCTGAGCGCGAGTTCCTAATGTTTACAGTCTGAGAAGAAATATTGATGTTCGAGAATATTATTCACTGTTTAGGGAAAGTTGTACATATGCATCATTTTACCTAGTATTTGAAGAATGTAAAAGTTTCCCTTTTAACATAAAGTAGCTGGAGCAACTCTTTTTCACATGGTTTCAGGACTACCTGCTTATTTCCTGTCGCATTTAATTCTGGCTTCATATTGTTCATTTCTGTCGCTTGTTTACTAGTTAAAAGCTTACCAAACGCTTGTTCGAAAGTCTTAATTACCTATTTATTGCGGACTTTTTGCTGCTTTAACTGATGGAGCTTGTGATTTCTCAGTATGATTGGCTCATATTTCACTAGACATACAAATGTTAACTGTGCACTGGTTTCGTAATTAGCTTCCTTAACTTAGACGACGACATATTGCAGGACACTACTACCAGGACTGACTATGAGGTTCAGGTAAGACACCGCCAGTGCTAATCCCGGCAGAACTAGTTAATTCCTCGATTAATTGCTGGGAAATATTGGTAGCCTTTATTTAACAATTTCCAGCATGTTCTTCATAATACAAGTAAACGGTTATGCATATGAAATTAAGTATTTGCTTTTACTTGTACTTTATTCTTATAAGTACAAACCTTTTTTGCAAACTACACATTGTAACGTTGTAGCAACGTTTTGGGCACCACCGATGCTGTCTGGGATATTACAGAATATGCCCAATCCATAGTATTAAACCTCTGCCAACAACTTATTTCATTATTTTATTACTATTGCTGAGTATAATTTACTCTTTTTGTGAGCCGTTTGTGTCAATTGTACGTCTGTCGATCGGGTACTATTTCAGATTCACTGAAAATTGCAATCGACCGATAACGATGTTTGTAATTATATTACTTAGTTTCCCACATACCTAGTTCAGTCTGTAGCATAAAACAAATCTGACAAACATAGATTTGCTTTTTTCCAAGCCTTAGTCTTTTCTGCTGTATAAAAAATTCTCACAAATAAATATTAATTTACGAAGTACGGTTTTGTTTCAATTTCCGATGTGTTTTGTCGTATAAATTAGCATGCAGAAATGTATAAATATGTATGCGTGGAACGTGCCAACCATTCTGAGAGAAGGTGGGGGATGGGAGGGTTATAAAAACACTACATCTACTCTCTTGTTACGTGATTAACACTTTACGTGTGACCGTCTACAATTTTTTTCTACGAATAATCCAACAGGTCATTCTGAAATGTAAATAATTTGCCCCCTTCAGATTTGCATAAACACCCCCCCCCTCTTTTTTTCCACTGAGCAACCTTAATTATCTTTCTAACAATCAACGTGATATATATGTGTTTATATGTGTGGGTTTGTTGGGTGGGTGTGACTGTGTTTGCGTGTTGGCTTACCATAGTTTTTCCGTAGGCTGTTAACTGTATCTTAACAAAAATTAAATATTTCAGCTATATCACTTGTAATTCAAAGGACAAATTTCCATTCATACCACTCTAAGGATACATATCATGTAGTACTAAACTTGTATAGAACTTAAACTATAATAAAGACCAAATATAAACGAGGATATGTTAAAATGTATGGATTAGAAAGACTGTGAGATAAATCTTACAAAGTATTTGTAAGTTTATAGAAGGTTGGTTGCTTCTTAAGATAATTTTTACTGCTGTAGGTAGGGGTTATATTTATAAGGTACTATAGTGGATAGTACATGTGTTGGTGACAGGTGGTTGATACAGCCGCGGATATAGTTCTTGAGCTGACTTACAGTAAAATGTCTGAATGGCACTCTCATGTCAAGTTATTGTGAAATTTTGAAACAGTGTCTAAGCAGTGTGAAAATGAATTGAAACCGAATGCAGGTTGTTACAAAGTTTAGCCTGAGATGGGGAAGATAAATAAGCCAGAGATGGAAGGTAACAAGAGTTTATTAGAATAGAGAACAAGGAATAACAGCAATACAGAAATAGAGGCGAGTGGAAGGGTTAGTGTAAGGCGAGACAGGAGATATGTAAAGGATCGCTCTCCTTCCCTAAACCAACAGGAACTCACCGCTAGTGCCGCCGTTGGAGCTAGTTCTCTAGCCAGAGGGTCGCACCCAGACTCGAACCCAGAGTCCCCAGGTGCGGTCGCCGCCCGAGCAGAAGACTCTCTCGTCGACTCTCTTTTCCAACTCCCACTCCCCTCGGTAGCTAGCTCGATGTCTATACCATTCTTCGCACCCCCACCAGGCCGTCAAAATCCTCCCCTCTGATTGGCTCCCAGCTATGCCCAGAGACGGAGCAATCCATGCTGAATCCAGGAGTTTGTAAGGTGTTGGGTAAGTGTTAAGACCCACTTAACTCCTCGAGTCATCGGATTCCTGGGATACCACTGTTGCCGCAATCCGCCACTTTTTGGTGACTTGTTGATTACCCAGCACCCACTTACTGCCGTCCTGCGACGCCACCAACGCCGCGGGGTTGTGCAATCGTCCTCCTACTCTTCCGCGACGCCACCGACGCCGCGGGATTGC
>PNEQ01057781.1:0-13706 GCA_003012365.1 Medauroidea extradentata | reverse complement strand
TGCGAGTAATCTACGCAGAACCTGGTATCGCCATCCTTCTTCTGGACCAGCACAATGCGTGAATTGTACGGAGAGTCGGCAGGTTCGATGATGCGTTGCTGTAGCATGTTCCCGACTTGCTCCCGTATAATGGCCTGCTTCTGTGCGGATGGAACATTCGGTCGATTGTAAATAGGTTGCTGGTGTTGCAGCTGTATCCCAATGTTTGTCTGCCTCAGGGGTCCGCCTGATTGGAAGGCAGAGATGTGCTGGTTGAGGAGTTGGATAAGCTGCTGTAGCTCTTCCCCTTGTAATTGCGACTGCACGTCCTCTGGGTGGATCACTTGGGTGGGCAATTCGGTGGGTGGCACCCCCCAGTGCATAGCTTGTCGTACTTCTCGGCCTAGGTATAAAATCCTTTGTCCACAATCGAGAATACATTGTTGTTCCTGAAGCCACTGCTGTCCCAGGATCATGTCCTCATCCAACTCGCTGGACATCAGGAAAGGCGTATCATGTGTGCCTGCAGCAGTGGTCAGGGGCACTGTCACTTCTCCCTTCAGGGGTAAGTAGGTGTGTTGCTTGGCTAGTTGCACCCGTTGTCGGGTAGTTTGGATCGCCTCTTGGGTTGCTGGGGGTAGAACTTGATCCTTCACAAAGTTCATGGTGGCGGCTGTATCGAGGACAGCTAAAATTTCTCTGTGATGTATCTGGACCCAAATTCGTGGGAGGGCGGCGACCTCTTTGGTTGGTGGCACCTTCATGCCGTAGACCCTCTGGAGTTCGCCGGGTTGTTGGGTCGGGTCGAGCCCCCGGCTCCAGCGTTTCCCGTATCAGGGTTGTGGTCTGTATTCCTTTGGAGACGGTGCCGTGCTTGTCTTTCTCTGTATACTGCACAATCTCGGTGTAAGTGACGGGCGGGGCAATACCAGCATTTCGGCGGTAAAGGCGGCGGCGGCGCTCTTTCCTTTTCTGGTAGTGCCTTTGTCTGTTTGGACATCATCGTACTTCGATGACTCGTCTTGGTCGCTGGTTGGTCCAACTCTAGGGCTTTGGTTCGCTCGATGAGCTCTTCCAAGGTCTCTGGTTTGGGATTTCGGAGGAATGACCTAAAGTTGGGTCTTAGCATCTCCAGTATGGTAGCTATGCATGTGCTCTCTTCTTCCCCGGGATGTACACGCTCGTAGACCTGGGCCTTTCGGCGTATGAAGGCTTCCGAATCGTCGTCTGGCTTTTGGCTAGTGCTGTACAGTTCTCTGGTCAACTGTGTCTTTACTTCCAAGCCGGAGAAGTGATTAGTCAGGCGATCTCAGAATTGCTGCCAGCTGGATACGTACTCTCCGTACTTCGTCCACCAGGTGAGAGCGGTTCCTTGCAGTTGCTGCTGCGGACGGAGGACCCAGTGTTTGGAGGGTATATGGTTCAGTGCGAACTCTTCCTCGCATACGCGCAAGAATGTGATTGGGTTCTCTACGGTCTTGCCTTGGAACACAGGAAGTAGTCGCCGGTCGGGGTTCCCTCTCTCTGGGGTTCTTGGATGCTGGGTTGTAGTTGGCTCTAGCCTGAGTTGGGCGGTGACAACTTTGCATGCGTCGCAACGGAAGACTAGCCCTTGGAATTCTCTGGGAGTATCTGGCCATCCTAGGCAGGCGTAATGGTAAGTCTGGGGGCAGGTGTGACATTGGACCCGGTACGCGCCTTCCCCAGTGCAAAGTGAATGGGCGCATCGCTTTTGACACGTATAGCAGTCTGTGCATCGGTATTCGAGCCCTTCGGTGTCTCTGGGAGTATCTTCCCATCCTATGCAGGTGTGATGGAATTCCCTTCCACAATGGGCACAGGCAATTCGGTTATACCCATTTTGGGTGCAGGCTTCGGCAGCGCACGGAGTGTTAGCTCCTTCTGCGTTGGACTTGTGGTCCGACATGGTGTCTCCGGTTGATTCTTGGGCGCCACGAAGTTTCTCAGCTAACTCCGAACTGTAGGTCTGTTCTCTGTCTCAGGGTTTATAGATTCCAAGTCCTGCTCCTTGGATTGCTTCCTGGCCCCACGTTGGGCGCCACGAAAGATCTTGACTCAACCTCGCCCTCTCCCTGGTGGTTTTTGGTGTGTGCGTGCAGTGTGCGAGAGGGCACCTGACGTGGGTCGGACTAGCGCGCGCCTCGGAGAGTGAAGCCGAGGGGAGCCGAGCGCTAACCGCACGAAGAGGTGGGGGAGGATCTTACTTATCTGGGGCACGTTTCTAGTCACTCACCTGGTTAAAACAACTCTTTCAGCAGCCTCTGTTTCCTGTCTGACAGAGGTCGAGGTCTCGGCCTGGACTCGTCGCGCAACTGTTGTACCCGACGGTGTTGGGGCGGTGATCCCTTGACGGGAGTCTTGATAGGGCTAATGACAGGGGGCGGCCTCCTGGCCATGCGCCGCAGAAGCCTACTCACTGAGTCCGGGTTGCGCTTCCTCTTGCGGATTCTGCGCGGAGGCGGTGCTTGCTCGTCGTTTACGGGGGATGAACTACCCTGGCTGGCTTGGAGCTCACTCTTACAAAAAGCACTGAACGAGAGCTGCGTACCCCGTACCTAGGTTGGCGACGGGATGAGCTTCGGCGACGTTACCTGTACGTGAGCTTGGCGATGTCGCTCCAGAGCGGCCTTTGCTTTCAATAACTGAATTTCAGGAGGCAGGGATTTATTAAGGTGCTGCACTTGTTGTGACATTGAATAAAAGATGGAACTTCAATAAATGACTGTATTCCGTGGTTCACACTATACAACACTGAACAGGGTTTCTCGTATCTGGAGAAGTTACACAAGTCTTTAACACGAAATATCACAGGTCTCTCATAACTCGGAAAATACACAAGTCTCGTAAAATACACAGGTCCCTTATAACTGATCACTCTTAATAACTCAAAGTCTCGTTTACGGTTGATGCTAACCACATGGATGCTGCGCGACACTGAGCGACACGGATCTCGGCCTTGTGGACCGGCGGAACTTCCCATAGATGAACTAGCGCAACTTCCGCTATGTGCCTCGTGGCTGAAGTAGCGGTAACCGAATGCAGGGTGTGTTCCCTTTTACGCGCGCGGCGCGGAAACTGAGTAACAGAACCTCCTCCTTCCAGTCTCTCAGCGTGTGAGGTAGGTAAGGTATGGTACAGGAAGGTAGAGGTCTCCCTTCGCAAGAAGTCGCTCCGGGGATGGTAGAGGTCTCCCTTCGCAAGAAGTCGCTCCGGGGATGGTAGAGGTCTCCCTTCGCAAGAAGTAGCTCTGGGGTTGGTGAGGGTCTCCCTTCGCAAGAAGTCGCCTCGGAAGCAAGCGGTAGGACTCCCTTCGCAAGAAGTTGACTACCTGGGAGGGTTGAAGGTCTCCATTTGCAAGAAGTCCTTCGGGGAGGGTTTGAGAGACGGGAATTCAGAGGAGCTGCCAACGAACTCTGAAGAAACTGGGCGAGAGGCGCCCCTTATATACCCGAAGTTAGGGGGTCTGGGAGGGAATAAGTCCCGTTAGGTGGGTGGTAAGATGGCGGCGCGTGCATGGCCGTCGGCTGTAGAGCAGGCGTGCCACCTCAACACTCACATATTTCTCACACAAAAAATCTCTACTTCCACAAAATTATAACTTTACCGTCAGGTCCCACTCAAAAATAACGATGCCGTAAAAATAGTAAGAATACACAAGGATTAAATACATACAATTTCACTACACTCAATTTACATTTCAATATTTACGTTATTTACGTCTTTTTCAAGTTGATGAAAGCATGGCCATCTTAAAGTTCGTTCGTTTGTTTACATACAGCGTGAAAACATTTATACAACAAAAAAACACGTGGTTTCCATTCTGGATTAATTTACAATGCAAGTTAACCTGTATAGACTAACATTTACATATAATAGGCATCGGAAAAATTACATACACACAATAGCGTTGTGCGGACCTGAGGGCAGCGTGCCTGCTTAGGCCTAACCTCAAAAGGGACAAGCTCGGGGGGCGAGCGCAAAAGAACGTAATAGAATCGGCGGGGCGTCAACCGGATCTGAATGAACCTTTTCCATGTGCCCTGAATCAAGATAGTCTCTCATGAAGTCCAAATACCCAGACTGCACTTCTGGATTTGACTTGAGGCGCCTTTCAAGGCCGAGCAAACGATTTATGGCTTGGGGTCTAGTAGTACCCACATCAAGAAGTGCAGTGCGAAATGGTAGGCTAACACAGTAGCGACCATCCTTTGCCAGTGTATGAGTTACAACAAATAATCTCTCGCAAACTGCATCATCGGGTGAACTGTATTTGACAGGAAAAATCTCTTCGACTTCCCAGAACTTCTTAACCACTTCTTCTAAGGGTGTGCACGAGGTAAAGAGAGAAACACAAAAGGACTTTGATATGGACAAAACATTCTCAGTTGTCACCTTCCCCATTAGGATCCAACCAAAAATAGAGTCCAAAGCAGCTGGTGGACCCTCAATCCTGCCTCCAGTCACAATCTGAGGAAAGAGATCTGCACCAATAAGAAGGTCAATCGGGCCAGGAATATCGAAGGAGGGGTCTGCAAGCTTTAGGTTGGACACATCAGTACGAACATTAGAAGAGATTGCGACACTCGGAATGTTGCCAGTAATACGTGGTAGTACAAAGGCATCCAAAGCAAGTTGTGGATTTGCACTGCCAACAGGAGAGACAACAATTGAAGTACACATTCTTGGTACACTAACTTCAATGTTTGATAAACTATGTACTGGCAAGAAGGCCTTAGTGTGCCTTAAGCGCAAGCTTTGCACACATCTTTCCGAAATGAAACTAGCCTGACTAGCTGTATCCAACAAAGCCCGTACAATACATGGAGTGCCGGTGGAATCAAGACCTTCAACTAGTGCTGTTGACAACAAAACAGTTTGCTCTGAATTGGACACCGCAGAAACAACTGCTGAGACAGTAGGTACAGTTTCCGATGGGGGTGAACCAGGTCTTTCATCTGCACCCTTGGTGGTCTTTGGCTCGAAGTGTAATAAGGTGTGGTGCTTATTACCACAGCTATGACAGGACGACGACGAAGGGCAGTTCTTTGATAGGTGTGACTTAACCAAGCAGTTTAAACAGAGCCTATGATTTTTCACTATTGTGAAACGATCCTGAGGAGTCAACTGATTAAACTCGGGACATTTGTATAGAAGATGTGGGTTACTGCAGACACAGCATGACTGACCTGCACCAACGAGGAATTTGGACGTGTGGAACTTCTGGGGTTTCTGTTTTGAGGCTGTTGAACTGACCTTACGAGCTGAACCAATCATTTCGTGAGCACGACAATGTTTTTCTAAAAAGGTACAAAACCCATCCAATGTTGGGAAGTCGGGGCCCAATGACATTTACCATTCTAATTGCAGCTTACGATCCAACCGTTTACACAATATCGGCAATAAAATGAGGTCCCAATGATTTACTGGAGCTCCCAAAGCATGCAGCGAGGCCAAGTTCTCAACGATATTCGTATGCAACTGACGCACTGATATGGGAGAATCACCTGAAACAGCAGGTGCTTGAAGCAAGGTCTCAACATGAGCCGACACAATGAGCCGATTGTTGTCGTAACGATCTGTGAGTAAGGTCCAACCGATTTCAAAGTTTGATTCAGACAGTGGAATTGATTGAATCATTCCCAGAGGTTCACCACTGAGTGAACCCTTGAGATAGGCCAACTTTTCTACTGAGGAAAGTTCCCGATTGTTGGTTACCAATGTCACAAAAATATTCGAAAAGTTTGACTATTGCTGAGGCGTGCCATCAAAGTTGGGAAGTGTAATTTTAGGTAATGAAACGTTCAACTTACGTCCCTTAGATGAACCGACCTCTGTGCCCTCAGGTGCACTTGGTTTGCAGTCCAAAGCTTCAACGGCGGCCATGACCATATAGTACTGGTCTTCGAAGTTCGCGATTCGCTCCAGGTGGTGTTCGGCATCAAAGTCTTCAACGTCGCCCGCAGAGTCTTCAACGGTGATGTAGTCCGCCTCATATGATTGCTTCACACTCGGCAGGTCACGTGCGTTCGCAATAAGTAATTTTGCCTTTGCTGCGTCAGTCTTTGCTGCTTTAGCGAGATCCCACGGACGTTTAACATGACCTTCGGCTAGCCGAAGCCGTAACATCGCCTGCGCCGCAGCCATAGTGAAAATACACGGCAAATATAACCTCAAAGCACAACAAGTACGACCACGTGGCACTACTCAACCACGAATAATTAGCAACTCGCTAACATGCAAAGTGATAAACAATACTCCAAGTCCAACCCAGTAAAACGACAATAACGTAACACAAATATTATTACGCACGAGTCCAAACCAGCAATCGAAAATGAGAACAATGTACACGAGGTGAACATCACGCGATAATCACAAAACAAGCGAAACGATCGAAAAATGCTGGCACTATCCGGCCCGGAGGACCAATGTTTTACCACAAACTAAATGGACTGTAAAATCTATTATTTACGCGAAGATGCAATTGAGCGACATCGATTGGCAGCGAGCTAACACGAGAGCAGAACTCACCACCATGATGTCCGAAATATAACTGTCTTCCTCATCCGGGAAGACCAGGGTTGCCAAGTCTCGAGGCAGCGCCACAATGTTGCCAAGTCTCGAGGCAGCGCCACAGTGTTGCCAACATGTAGCGACAAACAGCAGCGTAGGAAACACATATACAAACTTGATGCGTCCATATGCAGTTCCAACGATATCACAAAACAGAAGCTAATACACTATTTACACATTTTTACAAGTCCGAACAACTTGTGTAATATACCATATAAAATTTACGCATCGACGGATGCTATGAAAACAAAACCAATTCAACTGGTATTCTCATATGTAGATGTTACAATTATTTTCTGTGGTAGTCACAAGTTTTATGTACAGACTTTTAGGAAAAGTGCTACACTGAGGTTAAGTGATGATCTAGGCAAGCAGCAAGTGAGGTTATAATGTTATATAAAGAACCAGGCTTGCACACTGAGAACCTGATGCTACGTAATGTGTCACAGATGTCAACCCGTCTTTGTGAAATACAGCCTACAATAAACATCACTCGCATCTTTAGAATACCAGTATAGTTTATCCCACAAACAAGTGCACTTTTTGACAGTTCTTCTAGCAAATTACCTTATGGTCAGTTGTGCATTACTATTTGGTGACCAAAGTTGTCAAATTTGTCAACATAGTTTCACTGCCAATTGCCCTTCCACAAAGTTTGTACATAGTTGAACAAAAATGAAATATTGGTTTTTGTTTCTGAAATGAGAATTGCGAGTTGTCAAAAATGCATTTGTTCGAATTTATAGTTTGTTGAGGAAACAAATGATTAACCTGAATTTTGATTTCAGTATAAAGAACTTCATTATAACACACAAACGGCAATTTGGGTCCCTTGGAGTTTGTTGTAGTGAAGTTTTACTGTAATTATTTATCAAGTTGCTTAACAAGCTTACCTGAACTCTATGTACCAAATATGTCTTGCGAACTAAATTATTTTTTTAATATCTCAATAAATTATGCTTATGGACAACAGCACATACATAACTACACTAGCCCCTCGATTTTACGAACCCTGGATTTAACGAAGGTAGAGATTTTACAAATGCTGTCTCAGGAACCCTCAAAAAATAACAAATTCTATGACTAAAAAAAATTGTAAGGCATTATATTGATAATAATTTTAAAATGTATTATTTAATTCACAGCACTAACGAGCTGTGGAGTTGCAGTTATTACGTGGCAAGTCCATATTAAAAATAAAATGAAAATCCGTTTAAAAATGCAGCAGTGACAGTTGGAAAACCGCACCGCCGCGCCTGTTCCGAGGCCAGCCTACTCTCTCTGCCAATATGACGTATTAGGATCTAAATAGAGACCATACTATCGGCACATAGTTCTCGCACATGTGCAAATGTTCATAAATCTCTAGTACGGCCTCCTTCCAGGCTATTTCTCCACGTCTCCAAGTTGTATTTCTTGCGTCTCGCGCCATTTTTTTTTTTTTTTTTTTTTTTTTTTTTTTTTTTTTTTTTTTTTTTTTTTTTTTTTTTTTTTTTTTTTTTTTTTTTTTTTTTTTTTTTTTTGTTGTTGTTCTTACACGAACCCCACAAAGATAATAGCGTGGAATAATTTTTGCTTTTCTGGGCTAACACAGTACGTACTTAAAACAATTTAATGTGACGCATAATTTGCTTGAACAGTGCTTTACTGTGTGTCATAAAATGTGCATTTCACAAGAGAGCACGATCATCGTGCTACCCATCAACAAGTGTAGAAACATTTGTGTGCACCATGGGTATGGCAAACTTTGCAAGTAAATTAGACGTTCATGTATTGCGTAATCCCGGAACTCCTAATTTATTTTTACGTAATATACTGGCTGTGTGAACAATTACTTGCAACCACATATGCACGTCATTATAGACAATTTTAGGTAAGAACGTCAAAAAGTGGCGTTTTTGGCTGGATGAACGTCAGTATATGCTGCAGTGCTGCTATCTATCCTCCATATTGTGAACGTTCGTACACTTGCGCTATCTGTCCGCCCTGTATGCTACTTCTAACTACATTCACGTACAATAATTTGTTTACTTAGTACGTATCAAACATCGAGGGATCGTTTTGACGTTACTTTTAATTAATGCTGAAGTTATATTAGTGCAACGAATAAATACAGTAGCTTTATCCTTCCTATTTTTATGAATAATTTACATGGGCATTGTGCTGGCTAGTAATGAATGCCTATTCATGCACAAGTGCGTATTTATTCTGGTGACAATGGTAGATTGTAACTACCAATTTCACATTTTTTTTCCTGAAGATTTCTGTCTATCTGTGAAAATTATTATTTTATTAATATCTGCATTAAAAGAAAAAAACTGATTTTGTACTTGCGAGAAGGCACTCGGGAGCTCGGTTTTCTCATTTTTTGGGAAACAATGGTTGGTCATATCTCCTGTTTAGCGGTGTTACTTTAATCGTAAGACGTCTGCCTATTGATATAAATATATATTTCAACTATCACTTGCCTTATTTTTCCGTTAAACGCTACACAGAAGTCGGCCTATTCAATCACGAGAGGGCACTCACGAGCTCGGTTTTTAATTTTTTGGGAGGCAAGGGTTGATCATTTCTATGGTTCAGTTGTGTTCTTTTGATAGTACCACGTCTGCTTATTGATATAAATTTATATTTCAAATGTCACTTACTTAATTTTTCCATTAATCGCTCCGAAAGTCGAGCTTTTCCCTCGAGAGAAGATATTCGGAATCTCTGGTTTTCTCATTTTTGGGGATTAGGGTCAGTCGTATTTACTGCTCAACGGTACGCTTTTGACCGTAAGACGTCTCGCTACCGATATCTATTTATGCTTCTATTATTACATTAATTAATTTCTCGGAAAACGCTACGGAAGTCGGGGTCCAACTAGAGGCACTTTGCAGAAAAAATGCAATTTTAAAATTTTAGTAGGAGGGAGGGGGGGGGCAAATAGGCCGCTATCGATTTTACGAATGTGATGAGGAACTGTGAGTATTCGTAAAATCGGGGGTCTAGTGTAATTAGAATACATTTCAATCATAACAACAGTCAAAGAAGGGTAACAAAAAGCAGCGACTAGGGCCTGGTAGGAGCAACTCACAGTGACGACAGAATGGTTGGCACGTTGGGCAAGGGACAGCGGTAGAAGGTGACCCTCCGTAGTAAAGAGAAACTCGTCCAAGTCTAACAGCAGGTCTGCAGGGTCAGCAAACAGCAGGTACAGGTACTTGAATGTCTCCGCCAACACAAACGAGTCCATCCTACGACAACACTTCATTAGACAGCACGAAACATGATCTACAGCTGATTCAAATATCAGTTAACATGTACAAAGTCGACTTCTGAAAAAAAAACTTGTCAGTGCAGTGCAATCCCCATTTTGTAATATTTAATTAAATATTATTATTAATTATTATGTCTAATATATTTAATAATATATTTAATATTTTAATTTCTGGTGTTCAGAATTAGTGTATGCATTTTAAACAGGTGGGTGTTGTATTCACATTAATACAGTAAGTTATGTTTTATTCTGCTGCTTTTTCATCAATTTCAGTTGCATGAAAAACTAGTTTTTAGCTACATCAAAAGACACCATAATGATTTATGTAATAAACTTTACTGAAATTCCAGAATGAGATGCACTTTCAGTAAGTTTGTCCTAGTACTATATGTTGTTTTACTGTGTAAGCAAAAAGATGCACACATTGCTTTATCATCATCAAATTTAAATAGATAAGTTTTTTTTTATTTTAAGAATTTTGGTTAACTTTTGTTAAGGCTGGATTCTAAGAAGACATTTTGTTTTTGTTTCACTTTTGCAAAAATTTGCTTTTGCTTAGTGGGAAATAAGCCATTTTTATACAACCCAATGCATTTTACCCCATTTTTAGCAGAGCCGTCTCCTCATCAATCCAGCTTTCGGTAAGGTCGTCAGATCTAGTTATGTGGCAGCAACTCTCAAATTAATATAATAACTTAATACTCAGTAATATTGTGCTCCCCTCCTAAATAAATAGAACACATTGTAACTATTTGTATTCAGAGTACCTGCCATTGTAGTATAGTAAATGCCCGTTCAACCATAACTGTCTCTTAGTCTTTTAACCCTAAATAACATCTAAATAAACCCACAGTGTAGCTACCATCTGAGTGAAACCTCCCAAACTAATAATAACTTATGAACCCGAATATAATAACGACTTACAAAAAAAAACATTTTGTAACAATATATTATTAAATATATTAGAATTAAATACCTATTCTCGTATAACACCAATGGCAAAACAAACTTCGTTGTATATATTAATATCATGCCTGCAACATTAAGACAAAGAATTTAGCCAACCAAATTATTTTTAAGAATTTACATTTTTGTAAAACAATTTTTATGTGTAAGTGAGGTAGAGTGCAATGTCAACCACAGCATTTTAATTCTAGCAAGCAGTGCAAGCTGCAGAGTAGAACGTCTTCCCCAACAATTTTCAGCAGTGTCCAGAGCCTAAACCGGCCAAAGCTGCCTGACCAGTTCCAAAGTTATGTCTTGTACCTACCAAAGACCTTGCGCTGTACATACATTGCGTGATTAGTGAACAATGATTTCTTAACTTTTATTTTTCACGATTTTAGCTCAGAACGTTACAAAGTGGATTTTTTGACTTGCTGAATATATGCTACAGTGCTGCTATCTATCCTCCATCTTGTGTACAGTTGTACAGTTTCGCTGTCTGTCAGCAGTGTGAACTACTTTTACCTACGTTCGCATAGAATAATTCCTAAGTTTTCTTTACTAATTAACTTTAATACTGAAGTTATGTAAAACAGTACAATAAATAAATACATCCACTTTTTCCATTTTGCCTTGGTGAATAATTTGCATTGTGCTAACTAGCAATGCATGCCTAGTAGATGTGTCCCAGTGCATTAACATTTGTTTTGAAGACAACGGGAGATTATAGCGACAGATTCACGTACATTTATGTTTTGAAGACCTCTGCCTATCTGAGTAAATTATTATTTTATTAATATAATGTCTGTTTCTCTGCATAAAAAATTAATAATGGACTTTGCACACGCGAGATGCAGAAAAATGCTTTTAATCAAATGACAACTGACATAAATTATATTTCAACTATCACTCACTTTATTTTTCCGTTTAATGCTATGGCAGTCGGGATAATTATTTGCGAGAAAACACCCAGGAGCTCGGTTTCCTCATCTTTTGGGACAAGGGGCAATCATATCATCTGTTCAGAAGTATGCTCTCAACTGAAGACGTCTGGCTACTGACATCAATTCATGTTTCCATTATTACATTTATTAATTTCCTGCAAAACACTACGAAAATTGTGGCCCGACTAGAAGAACTTTCCAGAAAAATGAAATTTTAAAATTTGATGATGGAGTGGAGGGCGAAATAGGCCGCTATCGAATTTACTAATGTTATGAGATGAACCATGAGTATTCGTTAACATCGGAAGTCTAGCGTATAATACTCTAATTTGTTGTATACCTACACTGCTTTCTGGTAGCACACATGAATCAGGTAATTTTTCAAAAGTTACATGATTTTGTTACAAGACCACAATATTAATACTTATTTTGTCAGCACCTGTTGGAACAGCACCTTTTCACACTATCAGCCATGTTTGGTTACAATTTGCTGCATGCACTTTCAACAACACATAAATAAACCATAATGTAAATACAGTACTGTAGCTCCTAATAAATACGTATACACTTCTTGCGTGATTACCAGTTTATTAAATTAAGACTTCTTTTCTGAACTAATTAAAACTAAATGAACTTGGATACGCTATTGAACATTCATTTAGATTGAAATATTTTGCTATTTAACGAATGTCTACAACTAAAATTCTCATTGAAATGAAAGTGGCGAAAATCTGCTTTTGGTTTCGGTATACCGAACATTTACACAACCCTAAGAATGCAAGAAAGTGTAAATGGAAGGAAAGTTATGAGGTACGAGGTTTACAAGAAACCACGTAAATTACTATATTTAATGATATAATGGCCACCGTTGAAAAATGCCCACATCCTATGTTAAAAGGCTTAATGAGTAATTAGAAAACCCACATAATGACAACCGCAAATGCTTTATTCAACAGGCAACACAATAATTAGTGACAACACATAAATTGATTTATTATCCAGTACTGTATATTCTCACGTCTACCCTGCAACCCAAAAATATTTCCTTCAATTTTTTAAGAAAATTTAACCCTATAGATGAGTAAATACAGAAAAATGTGCACATTTAAGTTTTATTTGATGTATAAAAATAATAAAGGGAAATTTTTTTTTAAAAACACCTTGATGACTGCACCCTATTTTTTGGCAAAAATGTAGTCAAAAACCTACAGCGATTAAGCAAGTAAATACTGTAAGTGAAACTATAAAATACGTGCAGTGCTGAGAGCTGACCTGTCCTCATGCATGCCAGTGCGCACATCCCTGACGGCAGCATATCCGCAAGCAACGCGTGCATGCTTCTGCAGGCTGCGCAGAACGTTGCGGCCCACCTCCAGGTAGTAAGGATCTCCCGTGGCTCGGTGCAAGAAGTACGTGGATTCCAGAAACTCTGGCCGCAGGGGATGCTGGCCCCAGTGAACCTGCGAGCAGAGCACACATCACAACAGACTGTCACTCAAGGGTACTGCCAACACCAACCCCAGAATTCTGAGGAGAGCAAAGATAGGGATTTAATTACCGTATTTACGCGTGCATAACACCCCCATTTTTTACTAAAAACCAACGTCAATAAATGAGCGGCTGTTATACACAAGACAATTTTAATAAAAAATTTTTGTATCTAAAAGAAGTTATTATAGCCTACTACAATAACTCTAGAGAATTAACACTTATGAATAATGCGTTGAACGATCCCTTTAAAATAAAATTTTTAAATACATAACAAAATTCAGTACATAACACAAACATATGTAGAGTGACCAGCCTGCGCTCGGGGTAAACTTTTCGATTTAAATTTAAAATTGTGTTTTATATGAATTTTGCTTGAAGTCCATGTTGATGCTTATGTTGTATAAGTGGTGCTAGCCAGAGTTACTGACACTCCAGTACCAAGAGCTGGTCAGCCTAAATTCAGGGTAGTAATAAAGATGGTGATTTATTTAATT
>PNEQ01057780.1:0-19318 GCA_003012365.1 Medauroidea extradentata | reverse complement strand
TTTTCAATTCCCTGGAACGTCCTTCTTCGGCGTTGACATCGTGTATGATTTTCCAATGAAATTCTCCTGGTATTAGTCGTAGAAGTAAAGTGAGACCTTTCTGACGACGCGTATGAACAATTTAGCGTCTCGTCGAAGAAATCCTCAGGTCTTCTTGACTACACGTCTGTTCGGCATCATGGACGAGAACGTTCTTTTTCCATAAAATGTTCTCAATCGTTCTTCAACAAAACTACTTCTCTTGTTTTAACGTCGCAACACCCCTTCCAATCAATACTTTCCTCGTAGCTTACCCCGGGTTTGTTCGCCAATATGATCAGATCAGGTTGTAATCCGTGATACAAAACAAAATATTCCTAGCATAGATATAAAAGCTGTAGAAGTCATTAAAGTCTCAAAACCACTTAGAGTAACTATAGGGTAGAGGGAGTAACCTCTATACAGCTACATACGAAATTGTGTGTTCAACATGTGTCACGTGACTTTAGTGAAATATGCGCGGGAGATTTGAAATAACATTGAGAGAAAAGATAATAATTGCTTAGTAATCACAACCATGTTAGGTTATTTTGGTACCATATGAACATACGAACTAAGGAGAGCATACAAACATATTATCGCATAGTATAATTGCGTAGAAATTTCAGAACGACAAATGTAAACAATGTTTGCCACGTTACTGTTTTCCTTAACCCAGCTGTTTTTAGTAAAAAGTAAATATTAGCTACGTACTTACTATAAGGTTTTGAACCGAGATCTTGGTGACACCACATGACTGAATATATATTCTGGAAAGTACGTCATGAGTTTCAAACAACATGACTGCGTTTTTACGCCGAGAAAACATAAATAAACGACACCAAACTCTCGAGACCATGTTGGACACACATTTGTGACGTCATGCTCCCTCTACTATATATTACCTCTATGCAAAACCACAATACCTTATACATTCAATACATAGACAATTAAAACTTACATTCTTCCTGGCACGTGGTAACTATGGTCATAGAATAGTAAATACCTAGGTTAATTGACAAATAAATTGAAATTTATACGCATCTGTAACATTGGACAAAATGCTATGTTACAGTGTACGTCTTTAAAGGGATTAAAGTATTTACAAAAAAAAATAACTTTATGAATATACATATAAGATTTAAAGCGAAAAACGTGGGGCTCATGCAAATTACAACTATTGTATGAATAACTCACTTAAGTCTCTAGTAACTTTATTGCACTGTAAAGGTTATAAACTGCTGTGTATGTTTTCACAACGATAGCACTTTCAACACTCCTTACTATTAGCAATTGCGTGCACCTCATGGTTTTTGTTTAAATCCGTACATTATTTTCAGAGGAGAAATTATTTGACAATTTTAATCCGTTTTTAAAACGCTGTAACCATTGCATGCAATAATAATAATAACAATAATAATAATATTTTTCTTTTAAGTCTTGTGTATGTAAAATTTTGCGAACGATTTTAAAAAAATGTCTATCGAACACACAAAAAGACAGAGAAGAAAGCGATGCAATAGAGAATGGCATCCACTTTTGAGCCACCAGTATGTTAAAGTTTCAACTTTCTAGCTCATTGGGAGCTTAGTTTTAAAATCAATTGCATAATTTGTATCGGACAGACAAACGAACGGACTAGGAGCTAGTGATTAAAAATTGTGAAACGTTCCAAATTTAAGAATATATATTTCAAACCACGTAAAAATTAATAAAAATATTACATTTCTTCGTAAATGTTATTCATGGCACAACAATCTACCACTTAAAGCAAATGCTGTAGTGTTTTCAGTGAACACAATGCAAGTAGTTACCAGCATAACTAATGTGCCTAGTTTTCTCTTTAAGTATGTGAAGCAAATCGAAAGATTAAATAAAAAATATAATATATCCATAAATTCTCAGAGTATAACAAAAACAAGACAAATATTCATTTCGCACTATTTTAAAAAAATGTTGGACCTACAGAGTCCGTCAAACGTCACATATTTGTTGATTAAAAAAAAAATAAATAAAAATTACAAAAATTCCGATAGATCTCATATTATCACAGTAAAAATTTAATAAAATATTATGTTTTGCTATGTTCTAAAATTGTCTATTCAAAACAAAAAAAGCTATACTTAACAATCAGTTTCATGACATACAGACAGTATAAGTATGGTTTATGGTCGTAATTTCATTATTAGTTTTTGAAGAACGGCAGTATATATAGGCGTATATTAAAATTACTTTATATCTTAAATTAAATTAACTTTTTAAATATAACATTTTGATATCTATTTAGATGTTCTCGAAATGTAACATTAAGTACATATTTATTCGTATCATGCTACGTTACAATTACTGAAACATAGACGATGGTAATATTACAGGTTCTCTCTTCATAAATTAAGCTAACAATCATAAGTGGTACAGTAATGCACTTATGCACTTATAATATGTGGGCACCTTAAAAAATTCAAACAATTAACATATTTACAGTGACGATGAGCAGTGCATATGGTACAAAATTTCAAGAAAAATTTACGGACTGAAGCAACGACGTACAAGAATTTCACTTTAATCACTAGCGAGATATAATATTACGAAACAATGTCACTTTTTTTTAGTTTACGTGTAAACCCTGAAGTTAGGCCATATTTTGTTTAATTTTAAGTTGAATAATAATGACTGTTTGTATAAATTAAACAATTACATCATGCAGTGGCTTGACTTTAATTTATTGTATTGATGTGGAATATTATCAGTAAGTATCTGAACAATCAGTTTTAAAACTAAAATCTTCGTAATGTTGAAATATTCTTCAATCCTGTCAATAACTTGTAATAATTGTTTTTATTGTCTGTACAATATTTGTGAATACTGGTTTGTGTTTGTGATTACAAACGATTTATTTAATGCCATGCATATTTCAACTATATCTAAGTAGTTTAATAATGATTGGATTTTAAAATTATTTATACTAAAACGATTTAACTGTCCTGATAATTCAAAAAAGCTTATTCAGAGAACCAGAGAATATTTTCTCATAAAATTACGTGGTTGAAACAATTATATGTATGTTTCCCTTGATTCACATTCTAAACTAAAATCTGAGCCGAGACCTAAATTTTTAGAGTAAGCAAATTTCAATTGTGTCTGTGTAGTTCGTATTTAAAAACGTTAAACTAGTAATCTGAAAACATTATTATGTTCAAAGACAAAAAAAAAATATCTGGACATTAAACTTTAAATGAACTATCAAATGAGAAACTACTGAAAATGCATAACTGCAAAATAATATTAAATATTAAGCTTGTATAGCTATAAACAAACTCCAAAAACTGTATTATATATATCTGTAAGAATTATTATTCTACCAGGACTAAAACATTCTTTTATTAACAGGCAAAGCCGCTGTTTTATGCAAGTCGCACAACATTCTATAGAAGTGACGTTATAACTAGATACTATATTGATAAACACAGTTAAACTTTGCTAAATTATAAGTTTAATGGATAATATACTGTCAGTGTTATTAAAAACATTCATTTTAACAGAAAATTGTTATTTTATTATTTTTTCTAGGATACCATAACATATGTATTTTAAAATAAGATATCTAAAAAACTATTAAAATTATGTTAATAATTAGTCATTTACAAAATAGCAGTTCTTATTTAAACTACTTAGCTGCAAGTGTGCAAGACAGATTGATATAATAAATATAGTAGTAAAAATATGTATATTTTAGCCGCGCATTTGGAGCCTTTCTCAGTTTCAAATTGAAGCGCTGCTATTTAGGATGTCATAGAGTACGGCCAGGTCAGTAGAGATAGCATGGGCCCTCGGAGGGCACCTTATTATAAGTCTGATCTGTCTCGATTGCTAGCTACACGGCTCGCAAGCTGCTGCTGCCTGCACAGTGTTATCGCGTGGAGCACAGTGTAGTTGCCAAGGAAACCCTAGCACACCAGATAAGGGGCAACCAAGATGGCGCCCAAAAGAAACCTCTGCTCTTTGTTGGTCTGGAGAATGATGTGATGCGGAACGGACGACCTGTCCCGAGGATCTGGGCAGCCCGAGAGAAGGCAACAGTGGAGGAAGGAAAACTACAACGTGTCAGTTTCGACAACGTCCCACATATTAACTGTCGGCTGTTGACCGACCACCATAAAACCCAATCTTTAATGCATATTTTTTTTTTTTAATAAGGCCTCTTAGCTGAATTTTAACAGAAGTAATGTTCTGAATTTTTTTCATTCACTATAGGCTATAAAAAGAAGGTACTATATATATAGGCCCCAGTGACGAATAGCTGAGCTGAAGGAATAAATTCAGGAAATATTTAAAAATGGTATACTTTACCTTTAAAAGCCAAACAATTCAGGCACATGAGGCCGTTAATTTAGATACGACAATGGAATGAAAAAATCACAGGAAATATATACAGTGACTTTCTTACTTTTACGTACTTGGAAAGTGGGTTTCTTACATCAAAACAAAAAAAAAAAAAATTAACTAATCTTGGCCTTACAGATCGATATTTTGTGTTGTTAACGATCCAGTACTTCACGAAGATAAACAGCAGCAAATGTTTGGTGACTAGGCTGGATTCGGTCTGGAAATGCCATCAAATACAACCATGCAGCATTACGTCTGTTACTACTCGTGTGAACGTTAACAAAAACTATATCAGCCTGCTCACTTACTGGTTGTCATGCCATGGTTAAAACTTCAACATAACACAAGTACAATATGGGAAAAAGATTAAACATTGATACACACAAATTTAAAATGTTAAATACAAACAAGTTTCCTTGGCAATATCTGGCCAAGGATAATACACACTTTTAAATTCAGCCGCTTTTACGAGAAATTAATAACATTTTCACGGAAACTTAAAAATTAAGACTTCGTATGAATAGAACCGTTGACAGTAAGATTACAGTGTTAACAGATAGTTTGAAACTCTTAGCAATTATTGTTATTGACTTTTTGTAATACTGTTTACCGTAATAATATTTAACACAACCCGCCCTTTTTTGTCCATATATTCTTACGATTCCATGCATGTAGCATCAAAATAGTTTTACGTCTAAAAAATAAAATCCTTATATAGCAAGCTTCGTTATCCACAAGAAGTTATGAAATTTATTCAAGACTGCCTGCAAAATATTTTTAAAACCATCATATTATATATTACAGCTTAGATAAAACAGTGACATCGTATCATTAACCAATACTATAATGTGGAAATATAAACGGCCTACAGACAATAATAACAAATAGAAAAATAAACATGAAATATTTTATGTGAAAATTTCCAAAACACAAACGACATTTGACTCTCTATAGCTCGAACAGGCGTCCTAGAAACTAAGACGTATTTTTTTCTTGGTCCTATTAGGATTTGGAAGTACATTTGAAATCAATAAAAATTCAGGTCGTTGAGATGAATAATCTTGTATTGTTAACTTCTTTGGAGATAGAAATTGTATTCATTTTCACACGTAATACACAATGGCTTCCTTTACATTGAGCAGGCCCATTTAAAAGGTTTGGTTACGAACTACGCATTTTTAAGTCCATTACGTAGTTCAATAATATTATTCAGGCTAAATAATAATGAAATAAACGTGAATTATATTCACTATAAAATTTCTGCTAATGTTTGGCTTGTGTTCAGTATATAAACATTAAGGACATTCTACAAATGTTAGTCCGTAAAATGTTATTAAAAAAAGACATCATTAGATTTACGAAATAATCATTTAGTATTATATTCTTAGTTGAAAAATATTTTTAAAGTTTTTTTTTAATTTAAAATTAACTATCAACAAGACATACATGTAGTCTTCGTTGCTACTTACAGATTATATTTTCGACAAGTGTTGCCACATCAAGAAAGTCGATACGGTTTTATCTTTTCAAGGTCAGACATACTATAACAAATTATAGATATTTCTACATATTATTTAAAATAAGAAGTAATTTCCACTTTAAATACATGGTTCACGTTTAAAATTATCACAAAATAAGTTTGTCTAGATGGGACGAAAAAAAAGTGTATGTACGTGGAACAATTGATGCAGCTAAAAAATATTTTATTTACTCATTCAATATTTGAAGAATATATAATATGTTTTGCAGTTCTAATAGTGTGCTATATAAAAATAAGGATATTATGGGATCATACAAAAGTGGGTAACATAATAATTAATACTTTTTTTATCACATTCGACTACAATATGTAAATAAAGTCACAATTTGAAAACTTAAAATATTAATTTCAGTTACTCTTTTTTTAGTCAAATGATTCGTTTTCGTTTCAGTTAGGTCCTTGCAGTATGCAAATTTTCATTTTGACGTGCCATAACGATAAAAATATTTGAGTTAAATGTATTATGGCAGGATTATGTCGTTAGTAGAAATCATCAAACAAAACACATATTACACAAATACAAAGCTATGAATAGTTTAAATTTTCAATTAGCTAACATTGTGTGTTTGTAGGCATGTATGCCAGTTCGTGTTGTCTAGCGATGGTAGAACGTAACGCGTAAAGGTAAAGAGAATGGGCCACATCTATAACAAGCGTGTGTGATGGGTTCGCTGTATAAACAACACTGTAGTTAGGTGCGTGTATCCAATACGTAAACGATACAACAATAAGGTTTGTCGAGGAAGTGTAGAAACACAGAGGACGACTGAAGTTGACTCATTGAGCGATTCATTTGGTCCACCGTCAATAACAACCTAGAGTTCAGTACAGACCGCGATCTGATAGGCATACAATTTAATTCGAAATCGAACAAATTTTAAATTTTGAATTTTGGTGAAAAAATTTAAATCTGCACCCAACTTGTTTCTGTGCCTTAAGTCCAACTCTATGACTTTGCCTTTGCTTCATGTTCATTGAATGAACGTGTTTAAGGGGCACGGAAATGTACTATGCGAGCGGACGACTGGAATATTCAATCGTCAATATAATCTTAACTACTCTTAAAAATCCCCAATGGAATTTTTTTCCGAGTAGATATTTTATCAGCGGACATTTATTTATGTAGCACTACGCGGTAGCATGCTTTACTTTCGAGTAAACAAATTAAAAACTCTTTTTAGAAAAATAATGGCATAACCACAAAATCAACACAGCCGGGAAAAACTGTAATTTTATAATTTCTAGTATGATAATATCTGGGCTACTATAGTAACCAAATTACAAACATACTAGCGTTTTCATTTCAAAATAGTTTTAACATCTGTAAACATCTCCCGCAGAGATTTTCGGATATTAAAATTATTTTCAAATCAACTCGCGAGTATTTTTGGAATTGAGTTATTATGGAGGCCTTGATATTATCAAATTAGAAATTTTAAAACTTGCAGTTTGCTATTTTTAAAGATTTCATGGTTTCAAGTCCTTATTTTTCTAAAAACAATTTTTAATTTTTTTACTCGAAAGTAAAGCGTACTACCGCATAGTGTTAGTTAACTGAAAATCCGCTGATTAAATATCTACTCGGCCAAAAAATTCTCTCGAATTGTGACTAGTAGTTCGGATTTTATTGAAGATTGACTATTCCAGTCGTCCGCTCGACATCGTACCTTTCCACGCCTCTTAACTCTTAGTGATTTTGTGTTCTACCTACAAATCACAAACGTGTGGTAACTTTGTAACCTTGTTCTTAATGGAACAGTCGAATGAGTGAAGCTTCTGAACAAAAGATGCACGGCCATCTGCTGTGAAGAGCTGCAGATGTGCACATAAGGCAACGGAATCAGTTGTTGCAAAATTATTTTCACCTAAAAATAATTGGATGTATTTATTAGCACAGCTGATGATCCTCCTTTTCCCATTGTTTGAGCAAATTTTATTGAAGTCTTCAATTGTAACTTTCCATTGCTTAACGTTTGTGTACAATCAGTCTTATTAGTAGTTCCCGAGATAGAGCGAATAATTATTCTCTACTATGATGCTATCTTCCAAAAGATTCAACTATAGAAAGTAAAAGATAAATAAATTTAGTTTAAATCAGTATACCGGTATACTAACTACGGCATGAACTCGTTATTTATTATTGTCATGCTATCTTACAAATTAGTAGACTTTTAACGCTAAACCACATTAAAGTAGTTCAGTAGTTCTCGTAATGTGATACAAATTAATTATTTACATTTGCCATACGATTTTCAAGAACGGATGACCTAGTACATTAAACCATACGAAAATTAAAGTTTGGATTATAAACAGACAGCATATGTCATTATATCTACGCTTATGTCGTACTATCTTTGAAAACGGTAAACCCAAAACAATGTGCTTGCCTGCACGTAACGCTTAGAAAATGAACTGTCAAGTGAAGTGAGGTGAATACATTTTAGCACTGGTGCGGGGCGACAAGATGTGAGAATGGAGCGGTGTCAAAATGAAGGGGCGGAGGAAATAATAGATCCCCGAAAAAAACCGCCGATCAGCGCATCGTCCGGCACGATTCCCCCATGCGAAAATCCGGTGACTGACTTCGCCGGGAACCAAACCCGGGTCACCTTATGGGAAGCGAGCGCTCTAGCCCACTGCGCTTCTGTAGCGTCTTAATAAACTGCCGAAATCACCGCTAATTAAGAACAAGTCTAGACTTTTTAGTTGAAATATGGGTTTCATATTTACTAATATATTCACAAAAAACTCGGTGACATCACTGGCATAGTGGTACTATTATAGCTTTCTGATCATGGAACAAAGAACAGCAATTACGTTACCTTGCCATCATATGCACTATAAGTGTGATGGGATAGGTTATAACAATGTTAAAACCGAACCAATATGAGTAGTGACATTTTCAGCCAAAAATGGGTCATATTATTATTGTTGGTATGAGGCAAATGTTCAGACTTGTTATTTTATGGTCGTGATCAAAAACATATGATTTGTATTGTATAGAGCATATGGTTGCGGTGAAAATTACTATCAAATTGCGACCATATTAAAAATAAGAACTAAATAAAAGTACGTTAAAGTCAGTTATCACATATTTTTAAAATTCGGTCTCTAGGTTCAAAGTTTTTAAGGAAGACAGTCGAGCAACGAATCACGTGCACTGGTTACACAGACTGCAAGGAAATGGATGATTTGAAAAGAGGCGGAGCTTCAGTCATGTATGGGATACAATTCCTATCTCCATGGGTACCGCAGCCGAACATAACCTTCATTTAGCTGTTTGGAATTTGCCGTTTTTTCAGGTAAACATTAATCTTATGTATTTCCGTATCTTAACCATGAAATTGAAACTAATATTTTTAAACAATGCGTACAAATTTATGAAGGCGCAACATTTTTCCTTTCTGCAATTACCAACTAACAAATCAGCATGCTTGTAAACAAGTCTTGTTTCCCACAGTACTTTTCCCTTACGGTGATGTCAGAGGGCGTGTACTTCAAGTCATCCATTCCAAAAACCCATTTTTATTCTATATGTATGGTACAACGATTACGATAACGTAAATATATATTTCAGCATGCAAACAATCTTTCTTAATCCCACACACTGCATAGAATTATGCTTTACCGATACCAAACTATTAAAGTAGAAGTAGGTTACCGGCCTGTGGAGCACTGATACTTACAGCACAATATGCAGAGTTAGTTAAAAACGTAACCGGAGCTGTAAAAAAGATCAAAATGGAGCACTTCAAATGTGTAAGAAAGTGAAATATACATAGTTTGTAACTCTGTAGTAAATGCTTTGAATTTTATTTTATAATGTTAAAAAATAATTTTATGACTCTACTTTTGGCTATACAACATAAATATATTTATGAATAAAATTACAAATATTGTTTACATACATTTCCGCTATCTATGTGTTTACTAAACACTTCATAAAAGGTTATTAATTATAAGTTAAAATATTATTATAATCTTACATAGAATTACAGAAATTATTTTGTTGGGTAAGCTTGACAAACGTGTTATCGCAAAGTAGTGTTCCTCATGCAGGCATAACAGAAACACGGGTAAATTAATTATTTTTTTTAAAATTGTATTGAAGACAGTTCTTTACTTTATTACAAACTGCGGACTTCTCTTTGTATATAGAATGTCAAATGTACCTTTATGGCATTTTTTTTTGGTTTTTGTAACAGGTTTTAAATATCTCGCCTTATTGTAAAAACAAGTACGTACCTTCTTCTGGCCGCCAAAGTAGTTCTACATTGTGTTATTTCCTTAAAATTGCAGTATATTACTCCTCAAATAACATTTCTTACCTAATAATGTAACAATTATTTATGTGCACAGAAAAGGCCTAACATAATTTTATAAATAAAAAACATTTTAAAATGCTGGTTTTATGTGTTAATAGCATTTTACACATACAACTGTATTTTTTGTGTTTCCTTTTTGAGAACTAGTTTTTTAGTAAATTGTTTAGATAGCACATCAGTTCCGGTAAAACCTACATACATGACATCTTTAACATTTTTGTTTATCTCTGTGTGGCCACAATTGCTCTAGAGTCTTCTAGGAATTTTTTCTACCCTGAATAACCGCCAGGAAGTAATTATTTTCACGCCAGTGAAAGCACACGAAAAACCTGATATTTCTTCCCCGAATTTTATTTTGAGTTACTGTAGTTTCTAATTATTAATAGAGGAATTAGTTTTTGTCTGAAGGTCACGTCGTGTAAGTTAGCTAAGTTTCACATGATTAAGTTTAACTCTACTACAGATTAAGAAGAAAAACTAACTTATTATGGACGAGTTTGGTAAGGGAAAAACTATGCCACCCGTTGTGCAGGTGTCGTTAATTTGGCTACGATCTTTGCCGAGGTCGGTACCGAGAATTCACGAACGAGACGTCATTAAGCGCTTGTTCTCGAGTTTTTTTTTTCAGACTGGTGCCAATAACTCAAATACTTTTTAACCAAAAGTTTTGAAAAAATTTGAGTCGATGTGCAGTCGCACGATGCAAAATACTGTGGACGCGTTTTTTTAAATAATGTACTATTCACCAGCAAAAACAAAAATAATTTCCTTCATTTTTCCTTATTTCCACGACGAAAAACGTGGTACTTTGGGTAATGAAATCTAAAAAACCGTTCAGTATAATTCTACAAAAAATTCAGCTACAAATTATAACATATAAGTGTCAAAACTGTGCAGCGAAATTTTGATATGAGTATTAGGTAGAAATAAAAAAATATATTTTTTCGAAATCACTGCAAAACTCCGTAACAAGGCCTTAAGAATTAACCTTATCGTACGCCACGCGACTAGAATGAATGGAAGTTAATTTCCCATACCGTCCCTTCTCCGGCCTAGGTAAGGTTAGTTCATGAATACTGGGTAACGAACCCGGCAAGGTGCGTATACCCCTTTCCGACACCAGCGCATTTAACGACAGAATTTTTGCCTTGCTAACCAAATAACATTGAGTTTCCTAATCTGTAATAGAATGAACCTTAGCCCAATACTATTGTCTTCATTTATCGCTATAGCTTTAATGTTGGCAACACCAAAATGGTGAGCGAATATTACGTTACATTTGTGTAGAATTGTGTGCGTGTGTGTCAGTTGAAATAAATTTAATAATATGAAAAATCTCATGCTCTTACTTTGATGATGGGTAAAGTGATAATATAAGAGAAGATTTCCGTAAGAAATGAGGTCAGCAGTGCTAAAGAAGGAGAAAGAACAAATATATACGGCTGCATAATTTACTCATGAGGCAGGAGCGATAATACTGGCAGTATTAGTTCAACAAGAGTCGGAGAAGAATAACTCATACAAGTATAATGTTGTATTGTTAGATACTCGAGGGGAAGGGATGCTGTCAGTGATCCATCACACCTACTGAGACCATCATGAATACACCATCACTCTTGCGAATAACGTTCACTGTCTGTATTTTCCCAACTTTTAGTCTTCCTTGAAAACCTTCAGAACTGGAAGAAGTCTTATGGTGGAATCACATTGGCGCGTCAGAGTGATACGACAAAAGTGATGCAAAACTAAAAATTCTCGTTCAGGGAAACACTAGTTTAAATAGCACGCGACAAGTATTTTCGGAATTACTATCGCTGCACTTTCCCGTTTTATATCTGCATTTGTCAGCAAAAAATATAATACGTTTTACACCACGTCAAGACGTTTGGGTACACTGAAAGAGAACCAATTTTTCAGTGTTTATTGGCCGCGAACCCCAAGAGATTTAATGCTTTTTCTTATCAGCAATACTTGTGAAGATACAGAGCTAGCAAGTATTTTTCTACCAGAAAATACAATTTGTTATATAAAAAAATATTCTTGCATAATGTAAAGCGATTTTAACTTTTTGCATCATAGGTATTTACTTTATAATAAATAAATTCACAATGAAACAGACACAAACATTTATAATATACAGAAAGACATTCGAAACATAATAAAACGATAGGAATACTTTTCGTATAGTCTCAAAGATTTTATGAAAAGTGATACAAGTGGATAAGTACGTAATTATGTCACATCTCTCTTATTACAGCCGATAAAATATCGTTGTAATGTTTAGGTAATACGTGGACTTACAATCGGCTCCAGAAACCTTGAGGTTTTCACAAATGCTAAACAAATACAGTTATCGTAACGACCAACGATGCACAACAGGCAACAGACAAACAAGTTGGGAAACTTGCGATGTGATTGCCAATGATACCATCTATGTAAAATAATATGAAAATTTTAAAAATCGACTGCGATACTAATTTTTCCGTACATAATAACTAAACCGAAATGAAATGAAAACAAATTAACTAAAATTAACGAAATGAAATGAACATACCCCAGAAATTAACGGTTTACATATAGCAAACGATTAATGTTAATACATGACAATTAACTATTACATATTGATACAACAGGAAAAAATTAAAATATTGAATTATCAAACGTAGGACTTAACAGTACATGTCCGCAAAACTAGAGATATTACGGGCAATTTACTAAAAAAATTGGGAATCAGCTTCCTCAAATAGTCTAGGCCAGTTCTAGCAAACAATATGCTAAACATGGTTTTTGCGCTTTTATTCACCAGGCTGATGTATTTACGATAATAATGACCAATCAAATAAATTCATACACAATACGTAAAAAATACATAGCACAGTGTGGCTCTATAGGAAAGCAAAATTGTCAGTGTTTGTAATATAATCTAGAACATTTATTTTGTAGATGTTCCAAAGGTTAGTAAATTATATGGCATTTTCGTTTTTGCTACAAATTTCTGCATATTTAATATTTACGAAACAAAAATTGCTTGCACTCTATGGCAATACTTCCTCGCCGATCAAACGATGGCGTGTCGTATTCACAATACGAAAATAGCATTTACACTCAAGTAAATTGCTGCATTTTGAAGAGCTATGAAAACAATTGTTTACAAATTTCAAGACTAGAATGTATCAATAGGTTATTTTAAAATATATTCAATTTAAAATTCCGCTACACTAGTTAAACTGATCTCAGTTACGTGTGCCGAGTATTATTCTCAAAGTTTGTTACACATGCAGCCTACAATTACACTTACAGTGGGAATCATTCATTGCGTTATTTAGGGCTAGCCTTGCCTCAGCCGCCAATTAAAGTTAAGAGTCGAGTCTTGAAGAACACTTCTGAAACTCTTATCCGCTTCAACATGTTCTGCGATGATTCGCACTGGGAAATATTCAGTAACTGTTATTTCCTGAACTTAAACCATATTCTAACTTGCACGCCTTTACTTACGAAGTAGGTGAGGTTGAGTAAACATCTAAAGTAGGTAAAGTTATATATAAAATAAAGTTTATTTGAAAGTTGTGTTTAGTTTCAAGTTTAAGTTTTTACATCAAAAGGAAAAACGTGTGGGAACAACACGTCTGAATGCTTGTAGTAGAGTGATAAAGGGGAGGGAAATGGTTGGAGTATGAGTGGTTCGGACGAGATGAATGGGCGGGGCAGGACGTAGATTCTTAAGGCTTGGCTCAGTCGTCATATTGAATGATTTTATTTCTCGCTTTTCTAAAATTATATTAAGGTAAATGCTAAAAATGCGACTATACAGCACATTAAGCTACAGTACTGACATAGCGATATAGTGGTTAACTTACGATTACGCCACTATTTGTGTGACAAAATTTTTTATGTTCGTAGTTAGCACGACAAATTGCGACTTAATTACACATTACTAGCTCCATTGCCATGCTTGTATTGTAGCGCGAAGTAAATGTAATCTGAGGTATTGTCGCATATTTAAAATATTTCTTCTCAGAACTCCAAATAAGGGAAAAACAGTAAAATTCAATATGGTGGCTGAAACCGAGCCTTAAGGTTGTTCAAGTGGTGAGAAATTAAAATTTTATATTTGTATGAAATAGTGTTAGTTTTGTAGACATTACTTAAGAGTACGTATACTTCTAACGATAAAAAAATAGCTTAGCCAGTTATCCCTTAATGGCACTTCAAAGTCAAAATTTGCATATTTTTACTTCAAACAAAACTTGAAAACCAGTTAACATAATCAAATGGAAAAATCACATCAAAATCACGTGTCACTGTCTATGGCTTGTAGCATATAAGACCCATTACAAAACATTTTATGTTAAATAAAAAAAATTTAAATTTGATTTTTTTTGTTACTTCTAGAAATTTATTTTAAACACAAAACTATTTTATAATGGGTTTTTATACGCTTCAAGCCGTAGACAGTTACGTGTAGTGTTGATGTAATTTTTTCCATTTGAATATATTTACTAGTTTTCAAGTTTTGTATGAAGTAAAAGTATGCAAATTTTGACTTTGAAGTGCCATTACGGGAAATTTGTCTGAGCTATTTTTTTATTTCGTTAGAGGTAAATGTACTCTTAGGTAATGACTACAAAACTAACACTATTTCATACAAATAAAAAATTATGATTTTTCACTACTTGAACGCCCTTAAACTAAATTTGCGGACGTTACAGGTCATTTAGTGCTCGAAGAGACCAGTTACACCGAACAGTCTCAGACGCTCCGAGTGAATGCTGTGTATTACGACGTATAGGGATTTGAAACAAGGACGTTCTTATAGATAGTAGTAATATGGAAAATAGTTTACTCATGCGAGTGATTCAGAACCGACGCACTCACTCAAATGAATTAGTTCAGCTGCGCGAATAATCGGCCCGGTACTGTTCACTATACGTAGTGTGATCTTTCGATTACAAATTGTTTTCTATCTCGCTCCAAAATCCGTATTAAAAACATTTAATTAATTCACACTTTTTTCTGTCAGTATGAAAACGTAGTTAGTTTAATATCAGCATAGTGTGAACATTGTAAAATTTACATAGGCCCTATAGCAAAACCAATATTGTAAAATTTGTTATTTTCTTTTAATTATTAAATTAAATTTTTAGAAATGTAAAATTATTAAACTTCTTCTGTCAACATTACGAAGTGTATTTTAAACCAGTGCACATAACCAATTTTTTGTTATATTAAAAACGGTATTTTATTTTTGACACGTTTTAAAATGCCTCTGCAAAACAATACTAAGAGTCAATCACAATCGTAATATACGATTTTCTATTTTAACCTTGTAAACTTGCTAAATAAATATATTGTAAATCACGATATTGAAAAACAACTGGTCTTTTGAGCGACGTTTGCGATAAATTTTACCATTTACGATTCTCATAGCTCAGGATACAGCCACGACAGTATTTGTAGACAGAGAGGCGGGAGTAAGAGAGCTGATAAACGACGAAAGAAAGCAGTTAAATTATGCTCAAAACCGAAACAAACCGTTGAAGAACCGAGAGCCGTAGAGTGAAGTGATCTGAACTAGGTGAAGAGAGAAGAACCTTGTGAACTAGGGTTCACATTTTTTGTAAACCATTAAACATATAGTTATTTTGTGAGAACCGGATCAAATTAACTGTTCGTAAACCATTTGTCCATATCTGTCTCACGATACCAGTCATGAGCTTTGGTATTTGGTTCGGATATCTCCGACGATCAGTGCGTAGACCAAATGTGTTAAGAGATCCTTTAGCCTGTAGTGTGGTTTTAACAAAAAATTGTCAATGCTATGTTCTGCAACATAGTAGGAACAGAGAACGAAAGTGAGTACGTATTGAGAATGGTTTAAATACCGAATGCCATAACATTAATACTAATTATTCCGGGAAGGGAAATATAAATATATATAGATTTTATAATTTTTTTTTCTCTCTGGCTTGTTAGTATCCGGGTTCCTATATCTAAATGCTCCGTGAAATGACCCTTAGACCAAATTATTTTTTAACATACTTTTGCAGAATTACCGTGCCTCTTTATCTGTCAGCGGTGGCGAAGCTTGGTCGTGTTCATAGGCGAGTTCTTGGTCTCATGCACGCTACTGGCGCAAGAATGTACTTGGCCCTGCCTGTCTACGCTGTCAAAATATTCCTAACCATTGTTGGAAGTTTATAGCCCAAATACAGTAAAAGAAACGTACCACACTTCAGCTTGTAAATTGAGAAGATGTTGAGCATTGATAGCGTAAAATTAACATCAGTGTACGTTTGACTGTTTCATGAAAATATACCGGGGCACCTCCAATATGGTATAGGTTGTTCAGAATAAGCTAAGCACTTTTTTAATCCCATGTAAATTTTTTTCCTTTCATAGAATACACAGTTTCCTACCAGTTTTCAGTATAAACAAAGCATTTTAAATTATAATAAAAGTATATAGATTGTACCTAACTAATAATTTATCGAACAAGATAACAATAAATAACAATATTCTATCGTCTTTCTAGGCATTATAGTCCTAAAAGTTCTCGCATTATCAACAACAAACCATATCAGAAAACATTCCTATACACGGTGTGATAAATTAAGAAATATATTTTAGAGTGTAATAAATGGTTCCACAAACAACTCAGACTTGTGTAAAAAAACATCGCATGTCCTTGCTACACTAGTTGCTTTGACAATGTTTATCAATAGCATTAAAACCACCATACGCAATCGTATAGAGGAAGAAAATTTTGAAGTAAAATTATAATTACTTCAGTGCAATAGGGTCGGTCCCCGGATTTTCGCATGTAGGAATCGTGCTGGACGATGCCGTTGGTCGGCAGGTTTTCTCGGGGATATCCTCCCCTCAGGTCACTTCATTCCGGCACTGCTCCATACTAATATCATGTCACCCCTCACCAGTGCTTAAATATCTTGACGTTAAGTGTGGATTGCACGGTCAAGATAGGAAATTCTTGCTGTAAAGGTGAAACTAAGAAGAACATGGGTTAGATCTGTGAATTTTTCGTTCGCATTGCAGAGTCAGGAAAATTAGATATATTAGATGAGGTGAAGTGCAACAACAAATTCCGCGAGAAAAATAATTTTTCTTCGTGCATCGACTTCCGAATGTAGCTTAATTGTATATAATTTTCACATTTATTATGCGCGAAACTTACATGACGGAAATTTGTTAATTTATATGTAGTGTTGAGCATACTATAAAACTGAAAAAACAAATGCAAAGTAAAAAAGTTAAAATTACATTCTTAATTCTGTTTATAAAATTGTATCGTAACCATTTTGTTTGATAACAAAAGTGATGGTAAAAAAAAAAACGACATCGCCGTCATGTAAAAATCTACGACAAATATAAATTCTGTTGTGAATGTCAATGCAGTCTTTCATCTACACCGTGGTTACGTTCCTCCTCTTAAATATTACCAATAATTTTAAAATAAGAATATCACTCTCCCCCGTGTGGCATTATAACCTCAATTAACGGCCGCCATGATTGATTTGCAGACTGAGAAAATCTTAAGGACGCCTTAAGAAATTCTCAGTTTTTCCTCAGATTTCATTCACTTTTCGTCTCTGCAACTACAATTTCTCACAGTTCATTAAGAGAGGCCTTAGAATTTTTTCAATATAACTGTGCAATCGGCCCTAAGTGCTGACCAAAATCTCTCACTCACTCTAACGCAATACCCAGCACATCTACCACTGCTTGACTTTCATTATTTCTTGTCTTTAAGGTTGTGGTGGATGTCCCGGGAATACCCAGACTGAGCATAATATTGAATACTAACATTTTTGCACTAATTTTTATTTTAAATTACTTCAAAGTCACGTACATAATCTCCTTAGGACAGATCAACATTGGGAATATTGATCAACAATCACAGATTTTCAGAACCACTCAAAACTTAAACTGGACTGAATAACGCTAAAAATATTAAAGTTTAAAGCTATAATTATTTAAATCAAGTAACAAACTATTTATAACAAGCTTAGCGTAATCGTTTTTGACTGTAGGGAGATTACACATACAACCTATTTTTAAAACATTTGACCAAATTCTACCAGAGGATTTAAGACATAAAAAGAAGAGATTTGGTACGTGACAACTGTACACCATCACGAGTATCAATAACTGTACAAGTTTTTTGAATATGAAGTATCAAATGAGTATTTTGTTGGAAACTATGAAACATACTTGCGCAAGGGGAACAAAATGTGGTATGCGAACTAAGTAAACCATAATCTGTAGTATAATACGCCACGTACGCACCTTCATTACATAAAAAAAACACACCATGATGTAAGCAGTACCTATGGTTACAGGGAACGAAAAGTGATGCTTTATGACATAGAAGTTAATCAGCGTGCTTCATTCAATAATAATGAACACTTGTTCCTACTATCTAGGAAACGCCATTTTTGTGTACACTCTTTAAAAAACTTCCTAAAATGTTTAGGAAGTAACTAACGTAAACGCAGTATGGGACAGTTTCCATACTTCCGCCTCGTAAATATACAAACATTTACAACAGTTACAATGAAAGTATTGTAACTTCAATATACATGTAACTGGTTTACAAAACAGTTCAGGAGTGCCACCATAGATGTCTGGGAAATAATTCTACCATACCTACCTTCTAAGCGCTCCTATACGCACGTGCGGCATATAACGCAACCAAATGTTACAATTGTAGCTACAGTGGCCTGGCGGGTAGGCAACAATTTTACACCCAAAAGTGAACACATGTAATTCTCCAACTCATCCTTTAATGGCATCTACAGCGCTGGATATTTGAAATGGAACACTGGTATCATAACTGGATTTATTTACTTGGACATACTCCATTGCTAAATAAATGACTGTTAAAAGAAAACTAAAAATAATACAAGAAAACATAAATATGCAGAGTATGCTTTAGTCATCAGGATACATACACAACATGAAATTCCAAAACTGGAATCTGGTCAGATAAAAACAATGAACAAACAGAAAATAAAAGAAATAACAAGAATAT
>PNEQ01057779.1:8840-19418 GCA_003012365.1 Medauroidea extradentata | reverse complement strand
AAGCAAGCTAATAAGCTACTTGAAATTTAACAAAATTTAAACAAGGCAAAATATCAGAAAAGTTTACTTAGAAAAGTTGCTTGAAATTAAATTAGCTTTCAAATGAGTCCAAACACGATATAAATCCACTAAAATTGACATGTAAAATTCTATGCCTTTCTCTTGCTTTAAAGTTAAATTTAAAATTAAAAAGAAAATTGTAATGTAAATTTCTTTACTCGCATCCCCAATTAATATGTTGGATCCCGCCGTATACATCCTTATACCTGGTTAATTTGGCCTACTTAATTTGTTATTACAAAAAAAAAACACTAATTAAGACAAAAAAAAATTGAAATTACAGTATGATAAGAGGCCAAGTAAGTGCTACGTGCCAGTGCACGTCACAATACTGAATTAAATAATTAGTGTTGGGGAAGAAGTGACTTTGCCATGAAAAAAAAAGGGTCTAGTTACAACTAAAAATATATGAACGAGACTAAGGAAAACAGGCACACAAAAGCATGTGCCAACAAATGACACAGCTGGCAACAAATAAGAGAGAGAGGAAAGATAACATTCACACTGGTTAAGAGTGTGAAGGCAGAGGGGATGGCAAGGAGCTGGGGGGGGGGGGAGACTTGTCACCCTTCTTTGCACTGTATAATAGCCTGCCAGCCCGTGCATACGTGTGCGTGTGCCTTCAACACAACATTCCCTCCCTCTCTCATCCTGCTGTGCCAGCCGCTTTCAGCATGTCCCCCCCTCCACTCATTCCCCAGAGATAACATGCCATGACAGCAGCAAGCTTGCCTTTTTTATCTCTCCTGGTTTGTATTGGAGAGGGGGGGGGAGTGGGGAAAAAAGTATATGACCCCCTCTTTTCTTCCTTTCTTTTCAATGGAACGATAGCTAATCAAGAGACAAGACGATGGAGACATTAAATATCCAAGGAAAACTCTCACAATTCAAAACACTACTTACCTATATACAAATGGCTTCCAGTATAGGTACAGTAGAGGTTTGGAGAAGGAAAGCCTTAACCTAAGATGGTACATCGTCATCGTCACTGCTGCTTCCTTCCACTTCAATAGTGCTGCCCTCTGAATTCGTGTCGCTCTCCCAGACGGCATCTTCACTCACAACGAGAGCATTGCTGATGAAACCTTTGTGGAAACTCTTGACAAGTTCTTCGAGGATCTGATCCCATGCTGTTTTAATCCACCCACAAATTAGCACCTGAGACAGTTTCTGCAACCTGCCCATCGGAATGTAGCTGTGCTCTGCGTTCGCCATCCACTCAGTGTACAGACATTTTAAATGTGCTTTAAAAGGCTGGTTCACACACATGTCTAGCAGCTGCAGCATCGACGTCATCCCGCCTGTGGTCGGTATTCCCTTCCTGAAGTGGTTTTTCCATGTTTTCGGTCAGGTGGCCACGATCACTATTGAGAACGAGCAGATGTGGCATTCCCACACACCTTTTAACCATTCAATTACAAAGGTATTGTCCACCCAGCCTTTCTCTTGCGCCCTTATAAAAATTCCTGCTGCCAATTTTTTGTTCTTTACTATCAACTTACGCCTGAAGATAATGAACGAAGGCAGCTTCTTACCGTCGGCCAACATAGTAAGTATGACGGTACATCGCTGTTTATTTCCACCGGTCATTATTTAAAAGATTTTGCACGTCGTTACTCAATCGTGGTCTCGGATGGCATTTAGAAATATACAGGGGTCTGGTCAACATTTTCCATTTGCCCCAGTAGGTAGGAGTGCTTCTGCCGCAAGCGAATAACAGGACGTTGGTACTGCACCAGCTTATCACTGTGGGCCTCGCAGTCGCTGGCAAACAGTGGTCTTATGTCGCACAAATAGGCCATTCCTTTATAGAAACAGTAAATCCAGTTTGTGCTCGCTTTGAACTCAGGATTCACCCCTAGTTCTCTGGCGATATTCAAGGCCTGCAATTGGCACGGCAGTCGAAACTGTGTAGCCGAACTGCCGTAACTTTGTTATGTAAGCAGCCAATCTTTCTTCAACTTGTGGGAACTTCCCTTTCTTCCCGCTGAAGGCTCTCTTGTTCTTATTGCTTTCCTGCTACTCGCATTTCATTTTTCACCAATCTCTAATACACGACTCCAAAATGTCGTACTTACGGCCTGCTGTGCGATTTCCTATTTCTTCTGCTTCCTTTATAACTTGAAGTTTTTCAGCCACTGCGAACGAATGCAGTCGTTTAGACATAATTGCTCAAATACAAGCGAAACACTACCGGTACTAAGTACGTACACACTATGATAACTGTTCGCAATAACGTCCCACACTCCGAGAACAATGCTGTCTACTACACACGTGATTACGTTATTGATCGTGCGCGCCTGACTCATCCGCATTCCTCTGTCAGCGTGTCTGTATGCGTGCGTGCGTGCCAAGCCACCCGCACCATTGCCAGATCTCCACGCATGCAGTCTACCTCCCTATATAGTGCGTGGAATCCCAATTATCAATGTATGCCGCACACCCCAGTTTTGGTGATCCAAATTTTGGGGAAAAGGTGCATGGGGTACATGGGTGAGTACGGTAATACAGAAAAATTAAGTTATTTGTGAATTAAGATACTTTCTTACGATAATCTGACTGACACTCGCAACAGGACTGCCACCTTGGGACGAGTACCCTCCACATTCAAACACTGTCAATTTTCCAACCCCTCCCCCTCCCTCACAGTCACTAACTCCTCCTGCAATACATTCCATTACCTTGTAAGACTGTCTACACTTTGCTCTGTTCTCATCTACACACACTGAATTTTCTCACTGTTCATTCCTCTTCTCTTATACACTCGACTGGCAACCTAACCTCCCATCTCCATTTATCAGCCTGTACATTCTGACCAGTCTACAAAGGATCTGTTCCATTTCCTCTATCATTCTCTACCTGCTTCACCTGCCTTCTCCATTTTCCCTTCACCTACCTAGCTGCCCTTCTTTGTACCTTCCTCAACTTCTGCCTCAACCTCCACATTCTGATGTTGCATAGTCTAACATTGGCAGTACTACTGTGTAGTACGCCTTTTCTTTCACCTCACAGTTGCCGCTCTCCAGCTTCCTTCCCCACCTTACCCAATACCCTCCCTTTTGCAACAACTCTGTCTACCTTTTCTTTTACCTAAGGTCATTCCAAGATACTTATATGCTGCTGCCTGTGCTATCTATCTGTAACCATTATATGTCTCTGCTGAACACACTCTTCCTTGTAAGTAACATAGCACTGTGCCATGTGGTCCAACCTTCCAGGCTGGACGCCATTTTGTGGACTCGTTTAGACAGCACAGTTTAAAGCCTCCCGCCAGCGCCTCCCCTTCCTCCCCACCCCGTTCGTGCTCCGCGCTGCGTGTGCACCTTCCCCTCCCCTCCTCCGCCTCTTCCTTGGTGCCAGCCCACGGCCAGGCGGCCAGATGTGTTTGTAGCTTGGGCCGAGCTACCTGCCTGCTCCTCCGGTATGTTACCGACCATGGTAAGATTACTTCTCAATCTTTTCTTTCCTTTTTCCGTCCTCCCCAATTCGACGTCTACGCTTTTCTCTTGTTCAGTGACGGTAACGATTGTTGTGTAAGAATGTATTGTATCTATTGTATCCTTGAGCTCTTATAATATACAGCAGTGTTGATTTACACTGTTGGTACTTTCTGACCTTTGGGTCGCGTAGCTGATAATCAGCTTTCTCCAGGCCCTCGAAACTCCCCGAGTGTTCTCTAGTATGTTATGGTTTAGTATGAGGTTGGGGTAGTAAGTCCCCTAGTGTCACAGCAGACAGAAGTAAAAGTACTTGCAGTTGATACTTGTAAATAGGTACACACACACGAAAAGACGACACACGGTCGCGACGTTTTGCCAGTATTAAACTGGCTTCCTCGGGCGGCAAGACATGGCACAGTGCAATCCAGCAGCAGTGTGTGCTCTGTTACCTGTAAGCCTAGCGGCCGGAAGGAGAACTAAGCACGGCGGGAATTTCAAACATGGGGCAGTAATGTAGGTCTGGGTGTGATGGTTTGAAATGTATAGGGGTGAGGAAACGTGAGTTATCTGATATTGAGGCCTGGAGGTTGTCTTGATTTTTTGATATATTGGTGGGCCAGTTCCCAGCGTCTGAGCTCTATAAACTATTGCAAGAAGATGGCAAGGATTTCACAATTCCGGTGCTGTAGCAGGAATCAAAGTCTTTGCTGTGGGAAACTGCATGAGCTGCGACTGACTTTACTTGTGGGCAGATGTTTCGCCCAGCTGGGGCTGGCTTTGTGTCAGCTCTGTGGCCATTCATTCTCTGTCTTAGAGTGTTGGTGGTTAGGCCTATGTACTCTGCATCACAGTGTTTACATTGGAACTGGTATGAGGTTTGTTGTAGCACAGTTGCAGTTACCTTGGATGGGATATGTGTGGTCTATCAGTCTGCTGTTGAAGTGGGTAGTTGGCACAGCCATGGCCGTGCGTGCGTATCTCAAAATCACTCCCGAATTTAAACAAATTATTTTTTGTTTCTTGATGGTTGGTTTAAACTTTTCTACAGAAAAATAAGTATATACACGGTCGGTGCTATTATTTTTAAAGGACTTAACTTACAATTAATATTCGTTTTTATCAAAGTCAGGTAGTTATTTAATACATTTTTTTTCGTAATTTTTTAAGGTTCCTAAAAATCCTTTCATTAAATCGTTGTTTTCGTTATTCTCGAGATCGTTAAATCGGGGCTCTACTGTTTTACTAATAGCTGCTGTTATTGATCACTTGTTTAGTCAATAAATAGATATTTGAGATACAGAAACAGTTTTATGAGCAGTGGAATGTAGACACAAACACTGTACACATGTAATAAACACGGTCATGTTTATATTTACATGAAGTGAGAAGATACAAACTGGCTAGAATTAGAAATAAAGCAGAGCTTCCGAAATGCTCACATTATCTAGACTCACCAGTACAGTTTTGTACCCAAGTACGTCTCTCAGCATAGAGACAAATATACGTGTGTGTTGCATTGTCTACAACGAAGACTTACCTCGTGGAACGGACTCTTTCTTTTGTTTCGGCCAGCGAGTGGTTCGTCGTGTGGGAACACAATGCTATAGTTCTTTGCGTAACTTTCGTGAGATCTCTCCGTGACCCAAGAAGTGTCCTTGGTTTGTTCTGGCATAAAGCGTCTGCAAGATTGTCAACGAAACATCTTTACCAGTCTGAGCCGTCAGTTGTCCCAGAATATACTCACATACAAGACTAATGTATTGTAATATAGTCTTTATAGTATATATCTTACAAACAATGAACAGAAACAATTTTACCTTAGTTGTATTTACTGCTTTTTTGCCACCCATAAAATGATTCTACAATTATATAATTTGTTCCTTGCATTTTACAGTATAAACAAAGAAAATTTCCTCCCAGACATCAATCCTGGCAAATTACACATCATGTCATTACAAACAAAAATTAATGTGTAGCAAATAATACCAGGAAAAATAAATGTGTTGCATGCTTACTTTCGAAACTTTCTTTTACATGCAAAAACTGATTTTACAGATTCACATACAATGAATATCTTGAACAAATGACTTTTTTACTATGGAAATTGTCAAAAATTGCACAATTCTTTATTAACTTTGCTCATAATTTATAACTTTCGTGATTTCAAACAGAGGTGTGGTATTTTGGAAGAATGTTTGCAGTTTCGTACGTCATGAAAAACGGGTGTGTCCACCAACTGAACGAGGCAGCAACAAGGTATAACACCACCACAAAACAAAATAGTTATAGCAGGTACCGTATGTCGTAGTTGAACATGTGTAGGTCTGGACGGCCATGAACGATCCACTTGGCAATCTGTTCCCCGCAACCACCTCCAAGCATCATTCCAGCGGAGTTGTAGCCACAGCTGTGGTACAGGCCATGCAGTCGCGGGTCCTCTCCTGTACACACGCAACCAGCATGTCAGTTATACTTGCTAGGAGTATCTACATCTACTGCTGTGAGGTACACTCGCATACTACAGCATTACAACTATGCTGCTCACTTCTTTACTCTATACAGTAATACAATGCTTGTGAAATAAAAACTTGTGTGTTCTAATTGAACACAATATTTGTGTTTCGTTAGCACTTACTAACAGTTGTGCCAAACAGTGGAAAGAATATAGTTACTGAGTTGTCTAATCTAATCTCATTTTACTTATTTATGTAAGAACAAAAAACCAAGGCTTAGAAAGTTCCTTTTTAAAAGTAACTAGTTCCAGTTCAAGTTCATCGGAAGGAACTTGCAAGTTCCTAAGAAGTTCCTTTCATACTTCGCAACTGCTTTTGTTTTGTTACACAGAACATGACACAATTTAGGACCAAAGTGAGACTTGTTCTCTACATAAAATACTGTATTTACTCGCGTAATCGCCACATATTTTTAACCAAATTTTAGGCCCAAAAAATGGGGTATGGCCATTATGAGGGGTTTTCAAAAACCATTACCTTCTAAATTTTTTGGTGTAGAATTAAACAAATGTACACTTTTTTTTCTGTATTTACTCGTCCATAGCATGATCATTTTTCCAAAAATAATAAAAAATATTTTAGAGGTGCATAGTAAACATGGAAAAATTATGTGCGTCACTCAATGAAAACCGTTTAAAATCATCCCGCGTAAGACATTTACATTTTATGGTCCATTACATGTACGCTACTATTTCCAGTGTAAGTAGTTTATAAACAAATCTGCTTCACGCTTAAAACATCACAGCTCTCCAGACACTGTTACGTTATCAACAGCGCATCATCAACCAGCGAGCGTGACTCATCGTGTCAACAGCGCATCAATCAGCAAGCATTACTCATAGTGTCTGAAGACAGGTCGTCTAGGCGTTCTGGAGGATCCAGGCCCGTGTCTAGTACCTAGATGCTCAGTTCAGCCGCCATATCTTGTAGGGACAAAACACAAGAGGATCTATATGTGCGCGCCATGCAGACTGGTACCTAGATGCTCGGTTCTGCTGCCACGTCTTATAGGCACGAAATACGGAGGATCTAGTTGTGCTTGCCGGTGCGCTGCGCTTCTGATTGACGGACATTTGCAATGGCCACGTTTTGCAGATCACATTTTTGCCATTCTGGCTAAGACGTTTTCTCGCCGAAAGCGATAGCAAAACCTGGTCCCTTGGTAAACGTCTTAACAGAGTCTTACTGTATTGTGTCACCTGTTGAAAAAGATGGGGTGCAGCCATTATTCAGGGTTTTTAAAATACTGCTTTACGCCTTTCAAAATAATGGTGCGGCCATTATGTGATGGCGGCCATTATGCTAGTTAATATGGTAAATATCGCGCTGAATTTGATTTACCTGCAAAAACACTATATCGGTTTTTACATGAACATCAATTGTTAAATTCATCTTCTTTTTACCAGCATAGTCAAACCATTTTTATTAATCCATTAATTTGCATTTCTTACTAAAATCAGTACAGAAATATTGCACAAACATAAAGATACGTATGGTATAGATCAGCTGAAACAAGTAAGGAAACACTGAAATGGAAGATACTTAATGAGTTTAGTCAACCTAATGCTCTTGTTGCATGACGTTTAAACACCTGTTGACATTCCCCAAACATAAAATTTTTGTAAATAATCTCCTTCCAAAATAAAATGCTATTACTGTACTTTTCTTGTTCTATCTCCATAACGCTTGATATTTTAAATTACAACAAAAAGTTGCAGGCTACTAAGTCATGTCGTTAATGTGAAACACTAATTGGAGAATGAGTTGGGTCAGTCTGAGGAAAGACTTAGGGCCAGTTGTATCAACTTTACACTAACCGGCTGTTAGTTGACACTGTGCTAGCTTATTATCTTGTTAAATGCCCAGTTGTGTTGTATCACTACTTGTTAGCTACCAAGTTGTTAAGAGTTTTGTGAATGTTGACAAGTGTGCTACGTTTATATATTTTTCCCTATTATTTACAAAATACGTAAGAGAATAAATTAAAACTTTTACAAGTGAGAAGTGAAATAACAATGACATTTTATAACATATTGTAGCATTTGGCTACAGAAAGATAGCATATTTATTTTCTTTGTTTTCAAACTTCATGTGTATGTAATCATTTTATCTATATCTAGCTCTTTATAGATTGTCTTAATTCCAGATTTTCATGTAATTGGTTGATTAATATTATTTTACAGTTTAATTTTCTTTGGATAGTTAAGGATAGTTATTATATGCCTCTACCTAGGTTAACTAGTTCAATTATTTTATTTATATATTTTTATTTATGTCAGGAATCACATCCTATAAATTTAATTTAATTTTAATTTTTTTTATTTTAAATTGAATATATATTTCCCGTTTCTGTTTTTATTTTGTATCCTCGTTGGGGATCGCAATTTATTCTTTTAATCTCTTACCCAGACGCCTGGATAGGCTTATTAATTTTTGATTTAGAGAATAGTCGAAGGTTTATGGGGAATTTGAAGGTATTCTTGGCTTGGCTTCGGTAGAAACATGACGGGTTTTGCGCAATTTCGCTCTATGCTCTTAAAGCGAGCACCATCCTAAATGTAGGACAGAATTTTGGAAAGCCGAGAGTAAGTTAAGGGCATAGGAGGACAAATTAACATTGTAGAAGAGTTAATTTGTACCTAATTTTATTTTGAGTGAGCAAGAAATGCGACCGACGACAGGGACACCTCGGCATGACGCCATTGCCGAACTATGTTCGCCGATTGGTATGACGTCGTTAAATTAATATTAACAGTAATGTTTTCTGCCTCGACGATACTTTAGGAGTATCTATCATTCTGTTTGCTACATCAGAACATTAAATTTTCGTCAGAACATCCAGAAGTTAGTATCATGACTGTAGGCTACCAAGTCCAGAAGTCCTGAGAATAATTTTTTTAGAACCATTTGCCTACCGCTCAAAAGAGTTTGAGTTATAACCGGGAACATTATTATTTATTTCAAAGAAGCTTATGTAATCAGGGTGAAATTTAAACCAGTTAGAACAAACGCCAGCATAGAATTTTAAATTCAACATTTATTTTCAAAGGCCTAAATTCATTTAATTAGCAATGATCGTCTGGATTAATTTATTATTATTCAAGAACATGTTCCTCATAAGTTAATGTTGTAAAGGATGTGTTAGTATATTATCAGATTTGGTTCAAGCCTATTTATTACCTTCAGTTTTACATCCAATACCACTATAACTAGCACTATTAACTCTTCAGTCAATAAACTTCTCTACTATCCAATTGATCTTGTTTAGTAATTAATATTCTTTGAGTATTATCTTAACAAGGGTAAATGTGTTCTATGTTCTGGAATATGTCACAACACTGGTTACATACACAATACTTGCACACTACATCACATAAGTAAAAATACAAAATAAAAACATTAAAATGTTTAGTCTCTATTAGGCTATATTGGCATTTCACTTAAGTTACAAGACAAGTACCTTGTACACTAAACATAAAATTAACATTACCATCAAAATATGTGATGTAATTATAAAAATCAAAAAATTGAGTTCATCGTGTGGTTATTTAAATTACATTCTTTTGGGATTCTCTTTATTTCAGAAGATTGGAGGGCTTAACTTCTTGTTTAAAGTCTTTTGTGAGACTGTTTCAAAATTCTTCACATGCTAGCTATCTACACAAATCAAACCTGCCTCATTGAAAATTTGCAAAGCCAGTGAAATATATTGCATAATCCTTGTATGAATGACATGAAACATGTTGGCACAGAATTGCTTAGAAATGATGCAAGTATCACGATCACGAAGAAAGCCATTTGAAGGCCTACTTCAGGAAATACACTCATAAATACCAAGTCACACGAGTTATGAAATTTGCGTGGAATTAAAAATCAACTAAGTTACTCAAATTGAAACCCGTACAAATATAAAATTTTAGGCTGTATGTTTTCCGTTTGAGGCATAAATATGTAGAAACAGAACTGTGAAACAAAACTATTTCACTTGCATTAAAGAAAGCTGCTTCCAGTGAACAAAGCACGTTGTGACATGTCGTTTTGCCAGAATGAATATTAAATTTCTCCTGTTAAGTTATTTACATAAAGTAAATCATGATATGTCTATGGTCACAGTATGCCTCGCGCCAGGAAAAAGGTTTATTTATTCACGAAGGTATTTATTCTATGTATGTTTTATTGTCTGTGGCAGAACTTAATATTTTTTTCTTTTTCTTTAATATTTGTAATGTTGATTACTAAGGTCACGGGTCTGAGCTGATCCTGGGTATCGATAGGTCGCGGTGGTCAAGGAAAAAGGGTGTGAAGACGAAGTTTTTTGTTCGAGGATAACAACAACATGACGGTTTAAAGAAAAAAAGAAGAAAGATTTTTTTCATGAATTACGACGTGCTGATTTCAAGACTTCTAGAGTTGATCACCTTCGACATCGGTTCGAACAAATACCAGAAGGAAGGAAGGATGTCTTTTGAGCTGGGAAACCATATCCCAGATGTTATTTTGAAAGATCCAGTCGTTTTACGAGAGTGACGTCGTGGAAGATTTGCGGTAATCTACACATTCAAATT
>PNEQ01057778.1:0-17391 GCA_003012365.1 Medauroidea extradentata | reverse complement strand
CGCTATTATTTATAGGGTTCGTGTAAAAAAGTAAACTCATTCGGCGCGAGACGAGAGAGATATAAGACGCCGTGAAACAGCCTAGAAGGAGGCTGTACTATAGTTAAATGAGCATATGCGCATGCGCTGGAACTTTGCGTCTATAGTACGACCTCAATATAGATCCTAATACGTCGTAGTTGGAGACAGGCCGGCCGGCATGGCACAGGCGGCTTCGGCGCCGCGCGGTTTTCAAACTGTCACTGCCGCATTTTTAACAGATTTTCGCTATTTTTGTTTTATTTTTAATACTGTGTCTTACCAAGTAATAACTGCAACTCTACAATTCATATTTTAATGCCGTGAATTAGATACAGTATGTTTTATTCATTGTCAACGTAATTCCTTACAATTTTTTTTGGCATATAATTTTGTTATTTTTGAGGGTTCCTGAGATTGTATTCGTAGAATCGCTACCTTCGTTAAATCCAGGGTTCGTAAAATCGGGGGTCTAGTGTATATGTATGTCACAGATGGTCAGTAGATGTGGTTTCCTTCCATACTTTTCGTAGACCTACGTGCATTGTAGAAAAGTGGCTTCTCACTTGAGATTCCATTCAAATTTTCTTTAGTTTGCTGCAAGTGGTATACAGAGTACCTATTTAAGAGGGTTATTAGGTGTGGTATCTTGAGGTATTGCTTACAGATGAAATATTGTGGCATGTGTTAGCTGTCTATTTTGTTGTGCAACCTTAATTGTCGAACCGATAATTGTTCAACAGGTTGCACAGAGGCTTCTGAAAAAAGAGATACTAACACGTGAAGACCTTATTGAACTTCTTGGCCCTAGACCCTTCCCAGAGAAGTCGACGTATGAGGAGTTTGTAGCTGGCACCGGTTCATTTGAAGAGGACACTTCTCTGCCAGAGGGCTTGAAGGAGTGGAACAAGCCTCGTGACCAAAGCAAGGAGCAGCCTGTTCCTCCTGAACAGTCAAGTACTCCCCCTCCACCGCCCTCTGCTCCCAAAGTGGGTGAAAGTCACGTCTGATTGAGGAGACTGAACAGTTTGATTCAACTGTATAATCAGATTTGCACTTGTAAGTACCTAACATTATTTTCTGTTTTTTACAGGTGTAAAAGTGTACAGTTACTTTTCCTCCTATTATTAATACCGAAACATATACAGTAAAACGTTGATTATCCGGGTATATTTATAAAATTAAACCAGTAACACATTTTTATAACTATGGCAAGATATTCTGTGTTTGATGAGCACAACGTTAGCTAGACTGCCATTGCAGATGAGGCAGTATAGTGTGAGGTGGGTGCGCATGGGCGGGCAGGCAGGCTAGTTGATAGATATACGTGCGCAGTAGGCCGCTGTAGTATTCCATGCGGTAATTTGTGAACATGAACGTGAAACATAAAAGAATGGTTCTGATTGTAAAGCAAAAGTTAGAATTAATTAACAAACTAGAAAAAGGTGAAATGGTGAGTAAAGTAGGAACTGAGTATGGCATAGGTCAGACATGGGCACGAGATCTGCTCTGGGATCTAGCTCTAGCTCCAACATTCCGAGATCTCAAGCTGGAATGACTAGCCACAGCACAGCTGAGCTGCTCGCTCGCAGAACGGAGGAGGCCTTGCAAAGTGTGGTGGCGGTGGCAGCTGTGGCGACTGTAGTTGAATAATGCAAAGTAAATAAACCGCAGACTGTTCCGTAGCCAGTAGCGCATTGCGGTGCTGTTACATTCACTTAAGTACGGGTTCGTTAATAGTGTAGATGAACACACTGTTTCATAGGTGAATATGCTAATGAAAATCGTAAAGCATTCGTAAATGTGAAGGTGTTTAATGGTAGGAACATCCATATTTACAAATTTGGCGTTTTTAATCAAAGCACTTGAGTAATACCGGTATATATTTTATAGAACATGCGTTATTCATGAACAAAAGGAAGGCAACCGACATCTGATTACAAAGAATGATTCTAATGAGCAAGCTTGTGGATACGGGGTGCCAGGGATCGAGAGGTTTTGATCCTTAGGAGGGCGGTGAGGTTAACATTGGTTAATCGTCCTCGACGTTTAGACTTGGTAGAACTCGTGATCGAAAATAGTTGTTTATGTGCATACGTAGAGACAAATATGCAAATAGTCTTTGCTGCATTTTAGTGCAGCAGTGGGAAACTTGATCGAGGGAAGTTTTCATAAAATTGTAACAAATTATTCCTTTTGTCTTATTTGTCTTTCAAATCTGAATCACACAGAAGCTCAATTATTTCGCACTGCAAATCTCCAGAAGGCTATTGAGGTCAATATTGTTTGAAAATGGTATGCAGAAAATTAGTATGTCTTTCTTAAACTCACCACTAATCTGAAAAAAGTTATTGAACTGTGTTAGCAGTGACTCAAGAAGTCAGACGTATTTTTCCACTCTTTCAGGGGTCAAATCGTCATTTCTGGTTGCCAGGAATCCAAAGTTTGACACATTTTTAACGTAAAGTTGAGGGATACATGAACTTAGTTAAATTTTGAAAGCTTCAATGAGAACGAGCGTCGTGGTGATCAGAGTATCACGACCTTGAAGTTGTACATTCAGTTTGTTGATGTGTCTGGTAATATCTGTTAAAATGCTAAATTTATGAGGAAGTTGGATCTGAAAGTTGAGGTACAGGTCTCTTTATCTAGGAAGAAATCAATCACAGGTGCAAGTTGGAAAATACGTTAATATATTTCAATGCCGTGTCTACATTACCTTCTTCCACAACAGGAAAATTACTCATAACGTCTCTAATCCATTCATTCTCCTCTTTTAATTTGACACTACCCTCCGAAGCTTGCACGATAATCTACTAAAGGAGTGCGAAATGCTCCACGTGAAACACATATGTTTGAAGTCCTGACTGGCTAATGTGATGCTGCTGCGTCTGTTCTGCCACTGCACGGGAGACGTGACTAGTGCAATGTTCGCACCAGTTAGCATGACTCTTTCGTTTGTTTCTCCACACCTTAATTTAGGTTATGTAGCCTGGTGTGCTCCGGATAGCTCAGTTTGTTCAATTAAATGGAGACAGAAACTATTATTGCGATTTCACTAATTAAACTCACAAAATAAGGAAACCGTTTGTTTATTTTCAATTCTACTTTTTTTACATTTTTTTCTTACTTCGTGATAATTCTACAAATGACAGTTTGGTACCAAAACATAAATAAAACGGTCAGACATCCGGCGTTACTATGCCCAAATGTGATTAAACAAAACAAAAGAAATACAAAATACGAAACACCCGTCCGTTGCCTGAAACTTAGCAATTAATGTGCTATGCCATCCCACAGTTATGGCACAAACCCCGTGTCTCCCGCCACCTTCATATAACTTTTAAAGTTCAAAGACAAAGGAAAAAAAACACTCTAGGGGCAATAAAGCCTCCTACAGCCTCCCCAGCGCCAGCCCTGCTGCGCCCTCGTGACCTGCAGACATTTCTCCCGCTCCGCCATCACTACACGACTGATAAACCCTCGACGGACATGGTAACTAATAGCGCACCTCGACGGAGTGATACAAAAAGTATCCAGAATTTATCAAAACCAGCAAAATTACCCTTAAAACATAAAACAAAGCATTCCAAGATCTGAATTTATAGTTTTTACATCGAAATAAAATTATTTATCCACACAAATGTAATAATTGAGGTCAAAAGGTGTGCAACAGCGGAACTACTTTCACGGCACAATACCCTGTGGTGGCTGACCTACGTGCGTCAATAACTTACGTCATGGAGAAAATTCCATGAAGCAAGGGATCAACCATAACGTCGGCGCCAGAAATCCTAAAGCCTGGAGAAGCTTGCAACACAATAAGTTACTCACTTCACCAGGGAAAATTTAATAATATGCTAAAATTGCCAAAACTAAAAAATTAGTTAAAATACAAGAAAAAGTTATGACAACAAAAATAATTAAAATTTTACTGTTGTCAATTTGAAACCAAACAAGCCAGGAAATAAACGACTATACTTTAAAATCCCAGACTGTATTTTAATACTTAAATTTTGAAAGAATGAATTTAAACTAAGTATGTTCCCAATTACTATGTTATTGAATTCTGTTGTATCATTCCGGACACATGACAAACTCATACTGAAAACGGCATATAGCCTGTTATGCAAGATTTACATTTAAAATTTAAATAAGAAAACAAAAATACTTTATGGAGACTTAACCAAGATGGGGAAGTGGCTGAACACTTCACACTGAGTCACATTATCGGAAACTAGTTCCACAGGCGCTCCAAATATTTTCCAAACAGAATTTTCTGACTTATTTACTAAAGCAGCAGACTTTAATCTTCTTATCAGCAATAGAAATACAAATTTTGAGAATACAGATGTCCAAAACTATCAAAACTGCATGTCCCTTTTTTGATCTCATGATGGGTCCAATGATAGCTACATGCACCTTTGCCCACGGCCATTCAGGTTTCTTAGCTGCATACAACCCCAATTTGGTGTCCCTCGGAGCTTTAAACTTTTGACACCTGTCACAACTTTTAACATATTCCGCTATATCTTTATTCATTCCTTCCCAATAAAAAGCTCTCCTTATGTTATTAGTTGTTTTATTCACCCCTAAATGACCCCCACACAGTAAATTGTGGTAGTATCTCAAAATAATTTTACGGACAACCTCAGGGTAACTATCCTTTTCCTTGCCCTACCATCCACTTGATAACACAGTATAACATATAATTTTCTCTTACAAATGGTACATCCTGCCCCGTATTCAACTCTTCAACTATTTGCCTGCACCTATCATCCTCCAGTTGGAACCTTTTTATAGACTCAAAAGATTCAGGACAAAACAATATTGAATTTATTAATTTGCTTCCATCTCACTGTTCAATCTTATAAAAATTCTCCTCGTCATACATTCTCGAGAGCGCATCTGCTACAGGATTGGCTACGTCTTTCACATGATGTATTTTATATCTGAATCGATTAAAGCGCAGCACCTAGTGCCCAAGTTTACCCAGCTGATTCGAGTGACCTAAGATCCAAGATATGGCATGGTTATCCGTATATAGATAAAATTCCATTCCTTCTAGGAAACTCTGAAACTTTTCCATCCCGAACAGGTAAGTCAAACATTCTTTCTCATATGCGCTTAAGGCGGCTGCCTACCCCTGCTTCAAATACGTTGCAGTGTGTTCGAATACAGGTTTTTTCTACGAAAATATTCCTCACGTGCCCATTGTGCCAATGTACGAAAGGAAAAACAAACTTCAGACAAGGTCGGAACCTCATTAAGGCGCCACGCTCATTAAAAACACTGTTTCTAAGCCCTCCAACATGGCTAAAAATGGCCTTTTCAGACTGCCGTACTTCAAAATGTACTAGCCAGATGTATGTGAAACTCAAATTGCGACCTGCACTGAAGTTAGTTGTAGACTTTCCACCAATAAAATTATGTGGTCACTGCTGAATGTCCCATAGTAAAAACCGTTTGGCAGGAACCTTGCATGCTATTTCAGCACTTGGCTCGTTGAAGTGACGCAGCATTTGATGCGCGCTTCAAGGGCGACCTTATTGCTCCGTCGCTTTTGAGCCTCTGACGCGCAGGTAGGCAGTGCCCTTAAGTGACGTTCACTATTGCTTGAAGATTTACTCGCAAACACTATCTGTCTCAACTGCCCAGTAGTCTTTTCCGTCTGACTTAACATTGCTCCCAAGACTATTGCCGGCGCATCAACATGGTAACTGAAGCGTTCATTGAAGTTGGGCAAATTTAAAACCGGTTTCTCACACAGAATTGTTTTCAACTGTTTAAATGTTTTCTCCTGTTCTGGCCCCCATGCAAACTCATCCCCTTTCTTTTTTAATCTATTTAAAGGTTCATTAATTTCTAACAACCCAGAGATGAACCGGGCATAGTATCCTACGATCCCAAGAAATTTTTGGCCGCCCCTCAACGTATTGGGGCGAGGGAATGCCACTACTGTATAGGTTTTATTTTTTCAGAATCTACTCGTAATTTCCCTCCTGCGACAATGTAGCTCAGGAACTTTACAGCTTCTTTTCCTATTGAAATTTTCTTAGGGTTAATTGTCAGGCCCATTTCACGTAACTTTAACAATACAGTAGAGTCCTGCTGATGTGACCCCTCACGGTTCCCAGAAAAACGGACTTATAAATGGAAAGGTTGCAATTGAGAATTTGGGCCATTTATGGCCAACTTTGACCCCCCCATACCCAAATACATAACAAATTGCCATTGTTCACATAGAGTTATTATTCAAATCATATATGGTGTAAAAAAACAAGTTTTTAAAATTAATATTACAGTGTTTAAATAGCCATATGTCTCCCGATAAAAACAATACCCCAGAAAACCGTATAGGAGCTCCCCTTGACAAAAAAAAATTTCAACACAGTGCGACGTGTCCATTTTTGTTGGCTTTGTATAGAAAAATCAGACAATTTAGTATTGAAATTATATTTTTTTTTAAGGTTTGTTATCTTTTTTGCGGGCTGTGTTACACTGGCGTTTAAAAGGTTGCGTTCCGTGACAATAGCGATGTGTGGCGGGTGGTCTGGCGGGCCATGTTATCGCTCAGGTCCGTCCAGCTGACTAGATAGAATGCGAGGAGGGAAGTAAGAGTGTGGAGGGGAGGGAGCTGCTGGCTTCGCATGCATCTATTCGCCAGTCCGCCTCTGCCAGTTGCTAGTACGCATCCGTCATTCACCGTAACCGTGTTTACATTTTGCTTCCGTTTTACTTAATGTGAAATTACACCGGACACTTGTGAAGTTGATGTAAACATTAAATGAAATCAAACGGTAAAGTTTCTATGGACTGCCACATGTGAAAGAATACTAAAAAAAGTGGAAAGTATAAACTACGATGTGTAGGCTTATTTAAATCTGATCACTTACCGTACTTCATTGACATATTAAATATCTCAGGCTAAAGTGAATGTTTTAACACATTTGTTGTTTGTACACTTTCCTAATCAAGCTGCTACGTTTGTGTGTGTGCGTGTGTGGGTAAGGGCGGGGGGGTGTGGCGAAAGTCTCCAATGAAAGTTAACGTCGACGAGACATATAACGAACAAAATTAATCAGAAACATAAACAAAAAAATACTTCTAACACATCCCTACATTTTAAAAAAGTCCGTAATTCTTGCCTGCTTTTTCTTCATGATTGCATTTTCCACAAACTGTTTCAATTGTGTGAACTGGGTCCACACAGCATCACTCGCACCATGCCGCCTCAGAATGTATTCATAGACGTCCCCAGCTTTGAGGACGTCTTTCGTCGTCGGCGCAACTTCGGGCTCTTCTGCTTCCTCCTCTTCGTCGCTCGGCTCCTGCCCCTGGACGTCTTTCGACATCGTATAGCGTGCCCCAAACTGCAATGTCGTCATCCGCTGTCACGAACTCTGCAAACGTACAATATGGATTCAATTGTTGCCACGTTTCGTTGTTGCATGGCCGAGTGTACGTCTGAGGCTGCGATTCCGTCGAGGAGCCTGGCTGGGGCTTTGCGTCCACTGTGAGTGGGTCGTGGGGGTTTTCAGGGTTGGCGGCAGCGAGAGGCACAATGGACGGCAGCATCTTCGTCGACTGGTGTGAAGAAGTGGGCATGCCGGAAACAGTTGGCGATTATTGCTGGTTTTAATGACCTCCAACTGGGTACATTCGCTTCCATTGCCCTAAAGACTTCCCACTTCTTCATCTCTTTCCCGATTTTAAGCTTCAGCACAATGCTCCGCTCAAGCATTTTTCGGAACTTTAGCTTCAATTGCTGGATTATCCTCTGGTCCAGAGGCTGAAGCACACTAGTGGTGTTCTTTGGTAGGAACACCAGCTCAATATTCCTGAGGTTATCGAGCGCCGGATGTGCGGGGCAATTGTCGACGAAGAAGGCGACTTTTCTGTTCATGACACTTGGCATCAAAACTGCAAAGCCACTTCGTAAAAACTGCCGCATTCATCCATGATTTCCTTTTGAAATCATAGTCCCAAGGGAGAATGTTCCCCTTTATACCTCTCGGTTTTTTAAACTTGCCTATTACGGGGAGGTTGGGGGGCTCATTTTGTCACTGCCGTCCATGTTGCAGCACAGAAGGACGGTGAGGCGCTCCTTGCTCCTTTTTGCACCCTCGCGTGTGTCACCTTTCACTGCAAGTGTGCGATCTGGCAAGCGATTATAAAACATCCCCAGATCATCTGGATTGTACATATCTCGAGGCTGGTAACGGCTGAGGACGTTTTGGAGCAAGGGCAACCACTCACTCGCCGACTTAGGATCAACCGACGCACTTTCGCCAATGATCTTGTGGCTGGATACTCCGTGTCGAGTCTTGAAACGATTCAGCCACCCGACTGAATGTTTGAAGTCTGTTACTGTATTCCCAACTTCAATTCAAATTCGTCTGCCTTTGGAAACATCATTGGTGCTCTCACAGGCAAATTTTGAACTTTCAGCTCACCAAACCACTCCAACATAGCTTGCTCCAAGTTATCTACGTCGCGCCCCTCAAATTTTTCAATTGCATATTGCTGCCTTCCTTCTGTAGTGCATTTAGAATTTCTTCTCTCTTTTTGAGAATTATGAAGAGAGTAGACTTTGGAATGTCGTATTGCTGCGCTATCTTCGTCTTTGAAACTGTATTTCTATTCACTTCCTGGATAATTTCGTATTTTTTTTATGAGCGACAAACTGGCTCGCTTTTCACTCATTTTCACGAATTCACGAGTTCGTGTGAGTAGAAAATTGAGTCACGATCGTCAACAATAATTTGCAAAATAAGGTCAAGAATGTAACCAAATTAAAATCAGTGTAAAACTGCGTGTGTCATCAACGATCGTTCACAGAATCAAGTTCAACAATGTTACCAAATCAAAATCCAAAAATAAAATATGCGTGTCGTCAACAATTATTCACAAAATCAAACCAGCATTGTAACCAAATCTGCATCCAAGAAACAAAGCTTAATAAGTCGTCAACAAATACCCTAACTAATAAGAACCAAGAGAAATCCGAATCAACAAGCGAGAGTACCGGTATTGGCTAGCGAACAGTCTAGGGGGGGGGGGTGTCTATTTTTAGCCATCATATGCCTGCCTGCTTGCAGTGCAACCCTCGCCATGATAAATGTGACATATAGCGCCAACAAAGTAAACATAAAAGACGTATTTTTCAGTCGATTTTACATAAATTTTCGACTTTTTAGACTCAAAATTTTTCACGGTTTTTCAAAATAGGATTGTATAAACGGAAAGGACGCATCAGAGGGGGGGTTGCATCAGTGGAATTTTACTGTACTTTCCTTATGTGTTCCAAGTGTTTCTCCCATGTTTCACTATAGATATTTACATCATCAATGTAATGAAACACAAATTTATGTTTATATTTCGACATTACTTGATCCAAAACTCGACTGAAAGCTTGACTGCCAAAATTTGTTTCCATGGGTACGTGTGTGAACTCATATTGCGCCCATGGAGTGCTAAAAGCGATATGCTTCCTGCAGTCACCATGCAATCACACTTGAAAAAAAACTACTGTTTAAGTGTGTAAGGTAGAAAATATATTGGCATTTCCTAAATGTTGTAATGCTCCTTCTACGATCGGCAGGGGAAAGGGATGTAATTGAACTTTGCGTGATTTATCACTAACCTGAAATCCCTGCTACCTGGCTTATTTACTAAAAACCCGGATGAAGAAAACTCTGACTCGGATGGAACTACATACATATAACCCCTGTTTTCAGTAGTTTATCAATTTTTTTCCCTTAAATATTTCGATTTTATTGGCGAACACTAAAATGGTTTGCACTTAAATGGAGTTCATCGGTCACTCAAAATTTATAAGGAAGCATAGCACACAGCCCTATTTTGTCTGTGATTACATCTCTAAATTCCGCTAATAATGTCTGAATTTCCCTAGCCAGTAAAGTACACGGGTGTGAGAGAAAGATCTGTAGGCAGGATTCGTCAAGTCAGCAAAGAACGACCACATTTGCCACTAACCACTCCAGGAAAAATCAGATACTGGAAATGTCAACATAAAGTATTTAATAAACTGTTATTGTACTTAGTTTATTGCGGAACTGAAGGATGCTATCATTAAAGACATTCAGAGTCTATGAGGATGAATGAGATGAATATCGAGAAGTGCCGGAAGGCAAGGGCGGGGAAAATGGGAAATCCCTCCCCCCCCTCCCCCCCAAAAAAAACGCCGAACTGCAACATAGTCTGACACGATCCTACATATGTAAATCCAGACGTCAAACACTAAGGATAGAACTTGGATCGCCTAGGTGTAAGGCAAGCGCTCAACCTCTACACCTTCTTATTTAGTTAAGAACTTTGGGGTTCTGTTCTTCAGGAGGAACGTATAATTTATTTTTGGAATTACGTTATATTCCGCACCATTACTGAATAAAAAAGTAAAGCCTAACAATGAATTTCCCTACATCTAGATTGACATCTAGAACTTTTTTTTTGTATTTATTTATCAATTGATTTGTGTGTGCTACCAAATTCAGAGCTAAGCAAAAACATTTTAGTGGGAGAACCCATCCTTTTTTTTTTAATTATTAGTGTCTTACATAAAGTCTGTAATAACTTCAAGTACAATTATGATAGCGTAGATGGTTTTAAATTCTTCTTTTGCATTCAGTGAATATATTCTTGACCCCCTTTCTCCTAAGGTAAGATTCATTATAAATTTGTTACATTTTTTGTTAGCTCTTCTTTTCACATGGCAGGGGTGTCTGGACCACGTACCCCACAAGTGCGGCCGAGGGGAGTCCACGTGGGTGCTCAGGAACTTTGAGGCGGGGTCAGTCTCATAAATGGCGAAACAAAAAGGGGGTGGGTGGTAGGCTTGGTAATACTCTCACCTGGTGGGCCCTCAGAACAGTTCTCGAAGAGACGACGCTTGCGTTCTGAAAGGGGTTTAGGTTCAGGGCGGGCCTCGTTCCTCAACTGCTCTATCCTGCAGGGACGAATGTTTGGGCGTCGTCTTGATGGGGCTCAACGGAGGTGTGACCCACCGGGTCATAAGCCGCACTAAGCGTCGTGGGTCATCGGCGTCGTGCCTGCGCCTTATATCAAAGCACTGTGGTTGCTGTTCTTTTTCCTCGTCCTCTTTTTTCACTGGTGGTATTGACGGTTGTCGATACTGACGGCACAAGTTATTAAGTGAGGGTGTACGCCCTGGCAGTTTATACGGCGGCACACTGAATTGGGTTTCCCGCAGGGGAGGGGAATTTAATGATCGCCTTGCCTCAGTGGCCAGTTCTTTCCTACCTTCAATTAATCTCCTCTCCTCATCACTGATTCTTATTTCTAGGTACTGAAGGGGTTCGTACATAGAGTTGAAATAAAAGAGTTGTACTGGTAGGACCATATGTATTAAATGATCTTACAGACACAAGTTTCACTAATATTTACGACTATCGGAACAATTATTTACAAGTTCGCTCATGAATTCACTAATATTTTTCACTCTCTTAATGACACTCTTTGTCTCGTGGGATGCTCGCAGATATATCTGATAGAAGGCAAAAATGTACAGGAGTGCACACTGCCTCCATGCAAACGCAGAGCTGATGCTAACTATCACTTTGAACCTCCCGGGCACAATCTAGGGTGGGTCTCCTCGACACAGGTCTCTTTTGCAAGGGTTAGTGCCGAAGGTAGGGGATCTGTTGCAAGTCACTTTTGCAAGGGTTAGCAGCCAGAGGTGGGCTTGAGCAGGTCACTTTTGCAAGGGTTAACTCGAGCGAAGGGGTGGTGACAGTGCCCAGGGAGGCTGGTGTGCAGGAGTCACCAGCTCTTCTCTCTTCTCTACTGGGCCCACGCAGCACTTTTATACCCGGGCGAGAGCATAAAGTCCCGTTATGGGGGTGGCAAGATGGCGCCGCCGCCGAGAGCAACCTCTCTGGTATCTGCATGGCTACCAACCGACCAACCATGTTTTTCACCAGAAAAACGATGGCAAATACACTGTTTATTGTTTACATTCTACCATGGGCTGATTGATTCGCTTGCACATATTGTGGACCCACCTTTGTTATTAATTAATACATTTCAAAATTATGTGGATCGTTTTCAGTCAGTGTTTTGCTTACTCTGGAGGAATTTATTAGGTGCAGTAATAATATTTACGTGAGTTACAAATACGTTACAGGCGTGATCGGCACGTGGCTAGAGAAGGTAAATAACACTTATTCCCTTACGTTAATTTATCCATATTTTAATGTGTCGCCTGTTGCATGACTCTACTAGCATATCTGATTGTCTTTAGCCTTAAAGTTACATGACCTTGTGGTCGAGAGAAACCTGAGGTGATCTAGGTAAGAACTCTCCTAGGCCTAACCTTGATTGTATTCTCGTTAGGGGGGGGGGGGGGGCGAGTGCGATGGATTAAACAGTATGCAGTGCGTCAACCTGGAGAAGCTTGCAACACAAGAAGTTACTCACTTCACCAGGAAAAATTTAATAAGATATTAAAATTTGCCAAAACTCATAAATTAGTAAAAATACAAGAAAACGTTATATCAAGAAAATTAATTAAAATTTTACTGTGGTCAGTTTGAAACCAAACAAGCCGGGAAAATAATCAAATGACTCTACTTTAAAATTCCCAGACTGTAGTTTATATTTAAATTTTGAAAGGTTGAATTTAAACTTAATCAGTTATTGAATCCTGTTGTATCATTACGAACTAATACCGAATACGGCATACAGCCTGTTATTACAGATTAAAATTTAATTTAGAAAAAAAATTTTTTACGTAGATTTAAATAAGATGGGGAAGTGGCTGAACACTTCACAAGATGTATGAACTAAATTACATCTTCATCTATAGTACAGTAGAACCCTGATACTATAACATTTGTCAGGTGACCTGAGGGGGGGAAAAAATGTATGAAGGAAAATATGCTAAGCAGAAATCAGTAACTTTATTCAAATAGGTGATTACTACCAAAGCTGCTAACTTGTACAATGTTCCTGTACAATGTACGATTTTGTGCCCTATTGTACGAACAAGAAATCTGGTACTGAAATCACATAATTTTGGAATTGAACATGTGGTATGTAGATCAAACTCAACTGACACACACTGTCGTAGATAATAATGAAAACTGTAATACTGTAGTTTCGGGAACTAGCATCCTTCATTTGTTAGCCATTGTACCATTATTTTTCGTTACAACAAAGTATCATGTTATTCATGCATCGTACAAACTTAACCTTAAATTTGTAGAACATACCCAATTGATGGTAGTTGCTTGCCCGGCAAATTGGTGGCTGTGACTCACACTAAACAATTCATAAGACTGTTTTAATATGAAATGTCTTTCCAGTTTACCGTTTCTGTGTAGTCGTTGCGCATAAACAAGCAGCAAACCGTGCAAAATGAAAGAAACTATAGCCAAGATCTTATTTTTCCAACAAATATGGAAGCACAGGTCATCATAGTTGGGTGGTGTTTTTTTAAACATGGTTTTTGCCTAGCTTAAAATTACCATTTGACATTTTATTGTGGCTGGGATATTTTAGTGTGGGTGCTTGCTGTATCGACTGCAGCATATTTAAGAGTTGTAAAACATAGTAATAACTTTTGTGTTTGGGAAATACATACATCATTCCAGTTTTTACAATGACGTTTCTATAGTCACCAAACCAATGGGGTCAAATGTGCACAGTGTGTGTGATTAAATTGGCTAGTTTGCACTCTAAGAATTGTTTGTACATTTATGGAATTGTGAAAGAGAACTAAAAAACAATATGACAAGGAATCGTAAAGTAGGGGCCGATCTATTAGTGTATTAAAATCGGTTTCTGTTTGCAAACTTGCAGAAACCATAACTACCAACTAGGTTTGTTTAGATTTTTCATAGATAGTAAAATTATGAACAGTATTTATGTTGGTAATATGCCTGCAGTAAAATACATTCAGTAATTTCCTTGTTAAGTTAGTTTTCTTTATAATAGGGAGGCTACCAATGCAATATTAGCCATGAAAACAACACATGAGTAGAAGTTAAAATTCTCAGCTAATTTTATGATATATGATTAATTATTCAGCATGTTCTAAATTTATTTTGTAATACAAGTAAAAATTCTCATATAATTATGTGATATATGATCAAATTATTCAGCATGTTCTTAATTTATTCTGCATGCAACACTGAAATGTTAACAATGTGTATTTAATTAAAACTTGCTAAAGAGGCTTAGTTCGATAACATTTACACATACACAGCATGTGAAATGCTGCAACTTGTTTACACAGAATTTTACTCATTTAAAAATTGTATTGTTTCTGAATCCTTGAGGTTGGCAGCTATGTACTACGCTTAGATAATTTTCCTTTTCACAGTTTTGTGTGCTGCCTACAAATATATTGGCCTCCTCCATTCATAAATAATTGGAGAAAATATAATACTGTATTGTCTATTACAAGCATACGAGTGATTTTCCCACATGTCTGCAGGTTATTATTTGAGCAAAAAATAAGTAAAGTCATGTGCAAGAAATAAATACCGTATTCGCCCATGTACCCAGCGCACCTTTTTTCCCGAATTAGAATGCCCAAAATGAGGTTGCGCGGCTTACATGGGTAATTTAAGTTTGAAGTTCGTGCGCATGTGCGGGAGGGAGGCTTGGCAATGCTGCGGGGGTGGTGCGGTGGTGGAATGTGGATATCTAGACGAGTGATCGCGGATAACTTACGAACTCACGTGTGCAGCTAATAGTGTTCTCTGCGTGTAACTGATTAGTGTACAGTTATCGTAGTGTTTATGTTGATAGTTCGGGCAGTAAAAATGTCAAAACGATTGCGTTCATTTACAGTGGGAGAGAAACTGAAGGTGATAAAAAAAGCAGAAGAGTTAGGAAATTGCGCGGCAGGCCGTAAGTACGGCATTGTGGAGTCGTGTATTAGAGACTGGCGGAAAATGAGAAACAAGTTGCAGGAAAGTAAGGTGAACAGGAGGGCCTTCAGGGGGGAAAAAGCTAAATTTCCACACGTAGAAGAAAGATTAGTTGCATACATAACTGCATTACGACAGTTTGGATATGCTGTTTCTACTGACATGTGTCAATTGTAGGCCTTGAAAATTGCCCGAGAATTGGGTGTAAATCCTGAGTTCAAGGCTAGCAAGAACTGGATTTACCGATTCTACAGACGGAATGGCTTATCTGTGCGATGGAAAACGAATGTTTGCCAGCGACTTCCCGATGCCTATAATGGCAAGTTGGTTCAGTATCAAGTCACGTTATTCGCTTGCGGCAGAAGCACTCGTACCTACTGGGGCAAATGGGAAATGCCGATCAGACCCCCGTCTATTTTGAAATGTCGTCTGACACAACAGTTGAGGCACGTGGCTCAAAATCTGTGCAAGTAAGAACAGGTGGCAATGAACAGCAGCGATGTACCTTCATGCTTACAATGTTAGCGGACGGGAAGAAGCTTCCTCCTTTTGTGATTTTCAAGTGCAAATTGATTCCGAAAAATGAGAAAATACCGGCCGGAATGTGTAGAGCTGCAATTACTGCTGTATTGAAGAAAATAGAATTGTGGTACAGAATCCATTTGTACATAGCTGTATTTATTGTGAGTGATACATGCAGAGCTAAGCTTTTTTATTCACTGAAAACGTCTCGTGAAGTGGTGATACACGTGGAGTGTTTGTATTGCTTTTGTGCTGCGACTGTACCAGTTGACCTTGACAACTTCCGCTCGCTTAGTCACGTGTCCGAGCGCGCCCACATATACACACAGACACTGGCTGGTGCTGTGTTGCTGGCATGCAGCGCTTGCCACTTGGAAGCAAAAAACCGTGTCAACCTCTCGTTGCGGTAAACTCAGTTCCGTGCATTAACATCCACCCCATTTATGAGGCATTGATTTATTTTAAAGAAGTGGCTGCTATATACAAATATAGTAGGTGAGCCTAATTTTTGTTTGTTTGATTGTTTTGCCCCATAATAAAATTTTTCTATCCCAAAAAATTTATTTGTTGAAAAAAGGAGTGTGCGGCTTACATGGGTACGCGGGGTACATGGGTGAATACGGTACTAGTGTATTTACAGGCTGTAATGTTGTAACATGATTCTACTTTTTGTGTAATTACTATAGTTTGTGTTGTTGCTAATAAGAGTGGTTTGCATGTTGCTATGTTATATGTGTGCAAATTTTTGCATGTATGTTTTCAGATCAACTGAGTGGTATTGCTGTAAAAATTCGTCGAGTCACCATGAGGATGTCTGTAGAGAATATATTGTCCAAATAATTGTATTTATTGTAAAATAGACAATTTTGCTGTCAGTAAAATAATTTTTTGTACGCGAGTGTTAAGAAATTTTTGTACATATAATTCAGCTTTGTGCAGTACTGTACAAAGACTTGATGTCATTGTCTTCACATACACAACTGCAACGGTGCCGGAAAAATTAATAAAATTAAAAAAACCCACAGTATTTATTTATTGAGGTTTTAATTTCATGTAATAAATACCGGTAAGTTAGAATACAGATATTGTTGACTGTAAAATACTCTTTTTAAGAGTATGATCACAGCATATACAGGCATACAGCACTCTGTTACATTGTGGAGAAGTGAGATGATGATGGTGGTTTGTCTTCTCTCCCATCCATTAGTTAGACTGAACTGTCAGCTTGCAGGGATCTACAATCTGGTGCAGCGATTTGTGAACCTCGCACACTAAAGTCTAACCTCTGATATGCATAAAAAAAAGGACTTCTATTTTTTTCCTTGTATTAATTCACTCCATCTGTTATTGTCAATCATTCCTCATTCCTTTGGTTGAGCAGTTTTCTTGGAGATCTACAATTTCCCTGCCCCTTCATTTTTTATTGTTACACGTCCGCGAGTATGAGTTTGGTGCTGTTGGCATTGATGTTCGTAAAAAAAGTACTTGAAAATTGTTTACTGGAATATATACATTATGTGATCATTTTCAGGAAATAAAATAAATATTTACAGTTAGCATATATTACAATATTTTAGAGGTGACGTAGTTAGTGGCAGCGGATGAGAAATGTACATTGGCTTGCAGTGCAGTAGTCAGCCTGGCAATGTTATTTTTTATGTTTGGTGAAAGGATACATAGTTGGTGGGAAAACAGATCCAAGCTACAAGGAGGCCTTCCGGAAAGTATTCAGTTTCCGTATGGCGGGTATAGTGCTAAAGACCTCAATGTTAAACACTGACCAAAATCTCTCGCTCACTACCTCTCATTTCCTTTTCTATCTCCCCTAATCTTCCCTTCTCCTTCTCTCCCTCAACAACTACTCTCCTTTTTCTTTTCCTCCCCAACCTCCTCCCTCTCCAGCCACCATGCATCCCACTCCTCCCCCACCACA